>JAZGTJ010004717.1:9195-29831 GCA_036877575.1 Botia almorhae
TTAGTTGAAACGAGCTGAGTTCCATCATGTTCTTAGTTGAAACGAGCTGAGTTCCATCATGTTCTTAGTTGAAACGAGCTGAGTTCCATCATGTTCTTAGTTGGAACGAGCTGAGTTCCATCATGTTCTTAGTTGAAACGAGCTGAGTTCCATTATGTTCTTAGTTGAAACGAGCTGAGTTCCATTATGTTCTTAGTTGAATAGAGGGTTCATTATGTTCTTAGTTGGACAGAAGTGAGTTCCATTAGGTTCTCAGTTAAACAGATGTGAGTTCCATTAGGTGGAACCAAATAGTCTTTCAATGCCCAAATGTACAATACCTGGCCTTCAGCTGTGATATGAACGCTTGATAAATGAAAAGCCCAACGCAACGGTCTTTAAACTAGCAAAATTACCACGCAAACTGCAAACAGAGCTGTTTCCCCTGCAGTCTTTGACCGATTTCGCTCCGGGGGTAATTGCTTTCCTTTTCTTTGGCGTGCTTTGACCGTTCTCAAGCTCCGCACCCAGTCAAATCATACTTCAATTATATTCCAGCTTGTTTCTTGAAATTATGTCATAAACTGGTTTTATTGCAATAAATTTGTATTTCATCAAATAAAACTGAATCTCGGCATGGGAACACTCCTGTGTCTGGATCAGAGGAGTCTGAGGTAATGTGCTGTGGTGGACAAACATCCATCATGTTCGCTAGCTGTGTGTATTTGATCAGTTTTTTATAAGGGCTTATTGGTTGATCAATATTGCTCCTTCGAGGGCTTCGCTGTGTTTTGCTCTGACAGATCGGTTATTGTTTCATGTATTCATGTTACTCTGTTTACCGTTCTGTTACATGAGGAATTTGTCCTCTCTTTACTCTCTCTCTGACTTTCCCATGTGCCCCTCACATGGTCCCCATAAGGATTTTCCTGCTCATTATTGTCAATTTAACTTTTCAACTCTCGCTGTACATTTACAAATAGTCATGCTGGACTTTTAAACCCGGTTCACCTCATTTGTAATAGAAGCTTCTCTATGGATAGCACAGTTATTATAGAGCAGAGTTAGATCTTCTGCAGGTGACACGTTCTGTTAGTTTTGCCGCAGTGGTGTGAACCCACATAACAATTTTAGGTTTTAAGAAAGTAACAAAAGCGTCAAAATGTTGTTTTGAAAGTTCTAGAAACGTTTAAAGTGTTCAGTTTTTGTAACGTTATTGCTTGGTTGTAAGAAGAACATTATTCAAATTTCTTTTGTTCTGTAATGTTTTTAAAACGTTCCACTAAATTCCTAAGAATAATGTTTTTGATATATTTGATGTGTAATGATAAAAAATATTCTACTAATGGTACCAGGAACATTTAAGGGAACGCTAGTCGACATTCCGAGAACATTCCGAGTTAGCTGGGAAGGAGGTTTAGAATGTGGTCTCAATCATGTGGCTGGCCTTACAGAAGCCGGGAAAATTTGTGTGTGTCATTATCAGACCGCTGTTCTGTCATTATCAGACCGCTGTTCTGTCATTACACTCGCCGCTTCTGATCTCTCTTTACAAGATGAAATTGCCCCGGTTAATAAAAGTTTCAGATTCAGTCTACATTTACTGTATACTACATTTACTTACTGTATAAAGGGTTTAAAGCGGTTTGCGCGCATCTCAGAGCCACAAACCTCATTTTAAAGTGGAGTCATTTGTAATCGTTTTAACTATTTCTTTTCCAATAAAGGTCACTTTCCTTGATTCTCGTTGTTAATGAAGACGCTCCCCAGATGAAGGGGAATCGCAAATGACACCAGCTTCAAATACCAATGTTTAAATGTTTACCTTAGATATGACTCTCAATCCGTGCCAAGCTAAACCGAGTCTATAACCCAAAACAAAGACATTGAGGTGAGGTTGTTAAAAATCATTGGGCTGTTATGACCTGAATATTTCCCGGTCTGATCAGCTCTAAGGAGAGTTTTGCTTTCACTTGCGCCTCTGCATACCATAAAAGTCAGATTAAATTTAGGAGAAACATTTGTGTGCCGAGATGTGTTTTTGGCAGCTGCCACTTCTGAGAGGGGTGATATTTACATTAGGATTGTTTTATTATTGTTATGATGTGTGACTTATTTTTAGTTTGAGGCTTTAAAACAGCTTTAATGTGAGAATCTGTGTGCGTCACTGATTATTTAGGTTATTTTTAGGGGTGTAAAAAGTGGAGTGGCTATATTAAGACATGAGCCTTTGAAAAGCTCTCATTGTCTCTCAGAAAGTGGTTGGACATGCTTAGGGTGTGTCTCAATTCACTCCCTAGTTCATTATTAGGTTCATTGCCTAGTAGTCTCTACCAATTAAATCACTTGCTTTAACATACATTATTTCTGTGTCACACACACTCAGTCTCCATTTCCTCACAATGAGACGGTTTCACAATGAGGTCAAGTTCACCTTTTGTACAAACAGGTTTTACTAAAAACAGGAGAGTCGTTTCAACAGTAGCTTTGTCTGTCCTCATTTTATAAGGTCAAGCAATTACTGACCAATCAGATTGCTTTTCATCAGGGTCAGTTTACACTATTGCTTTTCTACATTTCGCATAATAGGTCAAATTAGTGTGTGTGTGTGTGAGTCTTTGCAGTTGAGTGTGTGTTTAATGGCCACATCTTGCTGGTTGGACTTCCTCTTCCTCTAGTCTGAGGAAGTCATGGACTCAGGAGGCCTGTGTGTGTGTCCGTCTGTCTGTCAGTTTGTTCTCTCTCCATCCTGCTGCCCTGCACATCACCCCATCCTGTACATGTGTGTTTGTGTGCACTGTGGCTCATTCCTCTTGCCCAGTCAGGTGTGTATGTGTGTATCACCTGCTCCTGTGTATTAAATGTGTCATCGTAGAGCCACCGTCTGCCCCTCCAGGGGACCTCCTCTGACACCCCTTTAAATCATAATCATCGGCCAATGACAGTTGACAGTGATGTGAACCCAGGTAACAATTTTAGATTTTGTGTTTAGGTTTTATAAACGTTTCCATTAGGTAACAAAAGCATTAAAATGTTTATTTTGAAAGTTCTTGGAAGTTCTTCCAGTTTTTTAGATGGTGTATTAATGTCTTTGCTTGGTTGTATGAACATTATTCAAACATTTTTCTATAACGTTTTTAAAACATTTTACTAACAACTTAATAATAACATTTGTATAGCGTTAAAAGGATCTACTAACAGTGCTGCAAGAACGCTTTTAATAACTGACAGAACAATGTTTCGAGAACGTTCCCTGTTAGATTGGGTATTGCAACAACGCTATGTGTGTGTGAGATAAATACAAGAATCTGTTGCTATTTACAGGAACATGTTGCTATTGTTTGATTCATTTGCATCAGCCACCAGTCAGGGGAGTAAAATGTTGTCAGACAGTATGACTCTGAAAGTGTGTGTGTGTGTGTGTGTGTGAGTGAGTGTGTGAGTGAGTGTGTGTCCGGCTGTCTTTCTGAGGAGGGTCAGTCAGGGATGCTGATGGACTAATGCGTTCCGGGCAGCCGGAGGAATGAAGGACAGGGCACATCTCCATCCTGTAACCTCTCTCTCTCTCTCTCTCTCTCTCTCTCTCTGTCTGTCTGTCCTCACCCTCACTTTCTCTAACAAATCATGTACAGAACATAACTGCGATTACAGCAATAAGGTCACGATCGTGAGTCAGAGTCAAGCAGCGATGTTATACTGCTGTAATTCAAACCACATCTGAAGGATCATAGGGATTGTTTGTTTACAGTATATGATAAATGTCAGGACAGGCGTGTACTTCTGTCAGAACTGATTTTACGCTCCAGCTTAAACCGCTTTAAAACAATAATGAGTTTTTATGAACAACCCGTCTTGACTTTGCAAAACTTACGACACAAAAAACACATAAGCATGAGTCCCGACAGATCGTGAAATGTAACCGTCCCATATGAAACTGTGATCATCCTCAGACATTTAAAGCTTTTGAGGGGGTTGACTGTTACATTCGTTTTGCGATTGCAGTCAACGTGGGATGTAATTATAAAGATAAACATATTAACTTTTGCTTAGGGGATTTTTTTTACCTCAGGTTGTTCAATTTCAATTTGTTTGTGCTCTAGTGGGTTGTATTTTAGTTTACTGTATTTATTTAAACAATATTTTCTCTCTTGTTTTGGTATTGTTTCTGGCAGCGTGTGTTTATGTGTAATGAAAGATTTACCCATAATGCCGAGCTGATGACACAAACATCGGCTTAATTTTGAACCACACAGACAGTTTAGCTTTCAAACTGGCAAACGTTTGCTGTGATTCTTATGTTACGGTAAAAATCAATTGAAATGGATTCAAATCATTGTTCATTGTACTGTATAGGCTACGATATTTAAGTCTCCTTACCTTTTACTTATTAATTATCATTAATAAATTTATTTAAAAATCTCAGACGTCTACAGTGTAAAGCAATTCAAGCAATATACAGTACCGGTCAAAAGTTTGAAAATACTTAAATATACTTAATACTTAAATATCTGTTGTTCACATTTTTGAATATTAGTAACCAAATCAAAACTGTGAAATAACACAAATGTAAGTTTGGGAATTCTGTTGTGACTAAAGAAAATTAAAAATAAATTAAACGAGGGTATTTTCTAGCATATTCAATGTGGTCACCCTTTGCCTAGAATTTACAAAAAATGGTGTCTTGACATTTTATCACCCGGTTTCTTGAAAAAATCATCCTGAGAAGCTTTTTAAAGAGTTACCCTCTATCCTGCACTCTTATTGGCTGCGTTTTCTTCATTATTTGGACCAAGTTATCATTTTAAAACATTTTTTAAGAAAATTGTGATTTTCTAACAACAGAAATAAATATGGACAATTCCGCTTTTGTCTACAATAGTAATTTTAGACATTTAAGAGCTTCAGGTAAAAAGATTTTTAGGATGATTGAAAACATTTCAGTCAAGTGTTTACAAACCATTCATGTATATAAATGAAAATATTATTATTGCTTTTAGAGAATTCCTTAATGCTGTATTATAATTCCCATGACCCACTAAAATGATTCCGAGAAGAATTCTGAATCTTTTGCCTACTTCAGCCAAGGCAAATGATGTCAGGACAGAAAGTAATCATGACAGTGCACGGAAACTCACATCATACACAAACCCACACGACACACACACACACACACACTTCAGAATTACTGCTAGCAAACCCGAGAGACGTGCTCTGGTTTAAAATAAGAGATGTTGTGAAAGTGTTTGGCACTCTCATGACATGTGTGGGTTCGAGAACGACTTGAGAAACTTTATTACGGAAATGAACCAATTCATTTGTGCCTGTGAGAAAGCGACTGTGCTGAACTTTTTTATAGCTTCGCGCCTTGAAGTTTTTCCACTGATCTTTCTGGATCTTAATTCTGATTCAGTAGATCAGCCCAAGATCTCCTTGTTTAGTTAGTATTAACGCCACAGGATTTAACACTCTTAACAAATCCGTCTTTGTCTGGAAGTCCTTTTATCTCTTTAAACACCATATTTAACTTGTGAATTGGGTTTGCAGGTGTGACTGTTTACACTCATTCCTTTATCAACACGTGTACTTTTGTGCCCTCTGATGGCACTGAATACACAAAGTCAAAATGATTTAAAACTCAGAAAAGGATCATCGGCATGTTAATGAAGACAGATGTCATTTCCTGAGGCAACTATGAGTCAGTGCCTGTCTTCAACTCGTGGATAATTCATTGATTTATTCAGTCGAGCGGGAGCATGTTGTTTATCCCTTTTTATTGTTTAAAGCTGAATTATAGTCTGTGAAGACAAATCTCCTTTATTTGTAGGCGGCACTTATGTGTCACAAGGTTTAATCTCATAGATTTATACCCCACATTTTGTGCTCGACAAAACGTGTTGCATTTGGGTTCGAGTTTGCATTGACTCACATCAACAGGCTTTCGATAAGGAAACGACTATTTATTTTCAAAAATAAGTTTAAGGAATCCAGTGATATATGTAAATAATCAATAATCGGATTAAAGTGCCAAATATTAGTTATACAAAAGGGAATCTGTACAAAAAGAGAAATGACATGGTTGGAAGACGCTTGGACTTTGGATTTTAAAGGCAGAGCTGTCGTGGGTTTCCATTAACCGCATAGATCCCAAAGAGTTTGCCTTCATCATCAACAATATCAGTAAAAAAAATCACTGTTTACAAAAATAAAACAACAGTTTATTCAGACCGGAGCAGTGCAGGCTCGCATATCTGTTCTCTTTGGTTCCGTTGATCTGAATTTCAGCGGGCGCCTTTCCAAACAAATCAATCAGTTTGAAACATATATCCATGTTCTAACTTCTGCTAAGTTCTGTGACTCTTATGCTGGATCTCCATTCCATCAGTCAAACATTAAGGCATCAGAGCTGTAGATTATAGAGTGGTGTCTCTTCAGTTTGATCTTTGGTCAGGTCTACTCCATCTTTGGTGTGTTAAGCCATGTGCAGAGATCCGCAGCCGTCAGATGTAGTTTCTGTGGCCGTAGGTGGACAGTGTTTTTGGCTGGTGTCTCTAGGTTTCGTTTTACAGCGTCCCCATTAAGGGAAGCAGACGGTCTCACTTTATCTTGGCCGGTTTTAGCTCCTTGACCTGCATGTGTAATGTTTTGTGGACAGCAAGAGTTCTGGATTGACAGAAACCCTTTCCACACTCTTGGCATTTAAACGGCTTCTCTTTGGAATGGATGTACCTTTGGAAAAACAAGAGAAATAAGAGTGAGAAAGGGTGTGGCTTGCTAACGGACATGAACTTATTTTACAATGTAAACACCAGTTTTGTCTGAGCTTCGCTAGAATTAAATATCCAGAGCTTCTGTGTGCTGCCAAAAATGTGCCGCGAGCTAGCTTGTGCAAAAATGAACCGCGTTGTCATGACAAATCTTTGGGCCGGCGAATGTTAATTAAATCGCAAACGTGATGTATAACTTGTGATAATTATTAGTCAGAAAAGAGCCAAGATTGTATCATTACTTATAAATTGGAGAAGATTGTGCGGCATGTCTCAACCGCTTTAAATCATTCTTATAGCGCTGGAATATCAAATGTCATAAATCACCAAAGGCAGGTGTGGTTTTAAAAAATAAAAACTGATTAGTTGTCTGCGTTGCTATTGTGCTTGAGGCTTTGTAAGGCAAACGTCATTCCATGACTTTACGTTAAGTTGTTATTTTCATAACAAATATTTTATACTCCCTGTCTTATTGTGATTGGAACGATGGCAGGGTGTTACCGCGTAATAAATAGTGAGGTCATAATCGAAACAGAATATACAGGTAGCCAGAGTTTCTATTACTGTGTGTATGTTTTATTGGAGATGTAATCTGTTAATAAGCAGGTATGAATGAGCATGATCTGATCTGAGATCAGCATGCTGAAGCCCTTACCTGTGGTCTCTCAGATGGTCTTGCCTCCTAAAGGCCTTGTGACAGATATCACAAGTGTAGGGCCGCTCGTCCGTGTGCGTGCGCTCGTGGATCAACAGGTTGTAGGACTTTGTGAAGTGGCGACCACAAAACTTGCACACAAACTCCTTTTTCGTCTTTGACGGGAGTCGCCCTCGGCTGGGCTTCCTTTCGGGCGAGGAAAGCTTGGCTGCGTCCAGCAGGCAGCCTAACGAGGGTGAACGCATGTGCCCGCTGTTGATGCTCAGATCTTCAGCCTTCAGGGCGTCATCCTGAGTGGCCGCCGCTGCCAGGTTGGCAAAGTCAAATCGGGGTTTGCTTTTAGCAGATGCTCCAGATCCAGGCCCGGGGGAATCCTGCTTAGTGGGCTGAATGAGGTGGGGGAACAGAGGAATTGAGGGTAGGGGAAAGCGAGCGTCCACCAGGCCGGGCAGCTTTGAGATGGTACAGCGTGGCAGAGTGAAGGGAGGGTAGCCCAGAGTCCACTGGTGCAGGTGGACGGCGTGGAGGGCGCTGAAACTGTAGATGCTGGGCATGTGTTCAGCAGGCAGATGTAGCCCGTTGGAGGTCTGAAGGAGGGAATAATTCGCCAGCTGCAGGGAGGGATGGAGGGGCACTGGTGCTGGAAGTGTCTTACTGCCCATGACTGACAGATAGAGAGGATGTGGAGAATTCCAGAAATCACAGGAAGTTTCTGTTGGAGAAAAAGACGGAGAGGAAACATCAGCTAACACCCTCATCATTTAATTCCTCAATGCTAATAATAAAGGTTCGAGTTTATTACTTCCATCTGAACCCTGAAACTTCCACATCATGCATGAAAAATATCTAAAACATACACCTGTAAACAATCTGTTCACGGGGTTTGCAGTTTGTATTGTATTGTGTTAGTTTGTGGGGGGAAATACAATTTAAGGTCTTTACAGGTTGGAGAAATATCCCAAAACAAAGACAAGAAACACACACACTCACAAACGTGTACTCGTCAAGCCAGGCACCTTGTGTCTGACATACTGAAGTGCGCACACACGGAGCAATGCTCAAGTCTGACATACCTGCCTGGACTGTTTAATCAGGTTGGATGAGAACAGACACAAAGCACAATAACTGCTATGTGTCTCATCATGAACCATATGTGTGTACACACACACACACACACACAACTGGCTTGGTGAGTTTACAGTGTTACTCAGATAGTCTGGGAGATTTTTCCCCTAGTTGTATAAGCACCGTGTGAAATGTATCGTTATGTTAGATAACTTTGAAAACAATAGGTTTCGGGTTATATCTACCCTGTAAGATCTCGGGTTATGATGGAGATCTGAGGAAAAAGCTGCAAACGTTGTATAATAATTAAACAGTTAAACGTGTCTTGTTTCAAAAGAATGAGACTTTTAAGGTTGAATAGAAAACAACGTGTAGCTGGTGACGATTAAAGCGTGTTTTTCTGTGCTGGATGTTCAGGATGCGGAGTGAGAGTGAATTAGCTCTAATTATTCGTGGATTTGGGCGCTCTGATCATGGCGCAGAAGTAATTGACTTTTACTTACGGGGGTCATTAGAGGAGATCAGCACTCGCTCCGAGAACAGACTCGTACCCTTAACCCTTTGAAGTCTGCATACCTCTACAACGAGCGGTAGAGAGGAAATGGGTCACCTTAACTATCCGCTTAAGTTAACCGTTAGGTCTTAACGCCAGTGGGGTATCCCGCAGACGCCACTATCATTTGGGAACCGAGCCATTTGTGCACCATGTTAGGTGAAAACGTTGTTTCTACTTATTCTGGCCGTTGTGTTTGCTGGTGTAAAATTATGTTCGTTGTTGTAAAAAAACTGAGGTAAATATACCACGTGGTGCACATTATGTAAGTTACCTGACAAAACATGTTTTCACTGTATATCTTAAGATTTCACAAGTGCTTGGACATTTTCCTGCACATTGTTGGCTAATTAGTCGGATTTGCGCACTGTGTCTGGATAAGCAGATAAATGACACCAGATTTGACCCCCACGCCGGGCAGAATCAACGTTGTGGGGCAGACGAAGTGACGAATGCGTCTTAAAATCACACAACAATTTGTTCCACCCCCATCCAATGATCCGACAAGAGAAAGCTATCCCGTCCACTTCACATTTAGTAACGTTTGTGTAAACGTTCAATAAATATTAAGTAAACATTTGTTGAAAAGATACACACGCTTCTACAGTCACTCACTCATCCACACAGTGCGCAAACCATCAGTTAGGAACTGACCTATATTTTCAGACCCAGACGCCTGTTACGCGCCTACAGTTTGCGAACTGATTGTAATCTCTGTTGAACGATCCTCCATCAATAACGTCCTTATCAATACGGGTGATTGCTCGTATTAAACGCTTTCATCAGCGGCTCGGTGTTTTATCTCTGTAGGTGTGAATGTGCGCCTGTATCGCTCTTATGGAGATCACAGAAAAATCTCGACGTGTATTGCAGAAATTAATCGAGGTCGCGCGATCTGTGGGTTAACGAAGGGCGCTTTGGTGAATCGTACAACGGTTATCAAGTTTGTTTTCTTTTTCCGCACAGCCGCTTCGAGAGAATGTGGGATTTGACCAGTTAACCCTCCAGAGAGGGAAACAAACCATTTATTAAACACCCTGGATAAACAGTTCACTACATATACAAATATATTTAACTACTCTGGCTGTTCTGCTACAGGCCTACTGGCTCGAGCTCTTTTTGTGTTTGCAGTTTGATGTAAGACCAATAAACTACAAAATAAGGACGATTTTGACAGTGTAGTATTTTAAACAATTGTGTATTACATTGTAAACAATGGCTACAGCATATTGTGTCAGTTTTGGGCTGATGCACATTGACAGATCTACATACATTACTGTTAAGGATGAAAATGTCACAGGCCAGATGTAAATATTTTTGTTTTTTTATAATTGCCTTATAGCTTAACCATGCCCAACATAATATCGAATTTAGCTATAATTCAACAAATCTTGCAAATTCTATCTAATGTTTTCTTAACAGACTGAGGCATTTTCATATTGGATGGGGGCATCGTATGGGTTAGGTTATTTGTTTACGATTATTAAATAAACAAAACGTTTTGTTTGTTTCCAAACAAACCATTCATATTATCATGTTTTATGTACATTTCATTTTACACCGTTTCTTATAAATTGGCACTTTGAATGTGAAATTAAATCATTCCGTTTAAAATAAATCTTAATTTACAAATGTTTCAGAATGTATATATTTAAAAAACTATAGAGCCTACATAACTTGAAATAAGTTGTTTTGCTTTCTATTACATAGGTCGTTACATTTTATGATTAACATTCGTATTGCATTTTGGGTCAGTACCGCTAAATATCTTTAATTATTATTATAATAGTTATTTTGTTCCTCAGAATCTGCAAGACATCATTTGAACGAAGGGTGTTTAAAACAGCAACGAACGAATAACTGCTCTTTTTTCTACTCGCAGCATCATGTAAGTGTGTGTTCATTCAAGGCATATATGACATAAGACCACCGACCACACAAGGCCACGCATGTTTAAGAACAAAATCGAGGGTTCTAGGCTCGTGGAAAAATCGAAAGATTAGCGAATTTGCCAGTTCATCGTTTTAGAATAGCTAGACCTACATTAATCTGGACATTAGAGATTATGAATTTCCCCACACAACGCTAAGAATTCTCAGACGAATAATTTTTTTTGTATGGATAACATGTATGCAGCAAAAAGAAACGAATTTATGCCCGCAAACAAATATTCTAGATTCTGTAATACCAAACAGCATAAACCAAAGAACGCGCGCACATCTTGAGGCATCCCACCTGTTGATCCCTGACCTGCCCAGATCACCACTGAAACCTCACAATTAATTTACCGCAGTTTTACCCTCATTGGAGGATACAATCTCATTGAAGCAACAGATTGTAGTATTCTAGTCACCGCACTGCAACACTTTGCATTTAGTTTGATCACTATCCCAAATACGTTCTTTAAAGTGTAAAGTTTCTACGAAACGCGTATCGCACGATTAATTAATTCCTAAATGTAGTTGAATATTAATAGACGTACTGCTTGTCCACGCTTGTTGTATGCAATCCTAAGCAATAGGCAGATTACTGCTTGTAATCTGCCCGCATTAAATGCTTTGTAAACAAAAATCCCAAAATAAGAAAGTATTTACCGGTTCTTGGTGAAACAGGACGATCCAAAATAATGATTTAGAGTCACGGGTCTCCTCACAGCGGCGGCGGAGTGAAAAGTCAGTGTTAAAGTCTCAGGCGTGTCGGGGAAGTATGCGCCTTCCTCGGCATGTTCTCGCAGCCCAGACACGGGAAAACCCTCGATGTTCGCACAGCTGTGGTCCAGCGGTTGTGCGCTGTGAGTGTTTGGTTACTCGGGGTACAAACTCTCCCTCTCTCTCTTACTTTTGCTGTGTCTTGTGGTCCCAAAGTCAAACCGCCTCTTTATTGTAACCCAACCCGCGACGTCACACAGCCAAACCCCCAAAATACTGAAGTGAAGTTTCCTCCACTGGTCCTGCAGCACTGGTACCAAATCACAAGATATTATTAGTATTTAATGGAATGAACGAATAAAGAAGTAATTTAGAAGAACAAAATTTGGAGTCATTAAACTAAATGTGATGTTTAGTAAATAAAATGCATAAGTAGCCTATCATATATTTTCTGCACGACAACAAAAATATGAACAATGATAACAGCAAAGAACACAAAGAAGCAATAAAGCTTTATTTTTGCAGGTGAGTTTCGGATAACAAAACGCTCACATCTGTACAACGTAAAACAGAAAGTCAAAAAATAAAAGGGGTGGGGGGTGGGTCCAGCAACAAATCAAGCGTATTAATTAAGGTAAATATACAGCTGTCACTTTTAACCTCGGCTCTCGGCGCGAAAGAAATGAGAGACTGATTCTGAACGTCCCAAAACCATTAGTCACTTTGTCACCCCGACCTCAGTGAAGACAGGTTAAGTGCCCGAGCTTCGTGTTCGTTGTATGGGAAAAGTACAGCGGAGAACGGTATACTTCACTTTGATGCGAATGCAGTGCCGTGTAAATTTGTCCTGGGGTCAAACACACTCACGTTAGTGTAAACTGTGAATGTGAAAAATCGCTGCGCAATCTCATAGCTGTGTGGGAAAAGTCTGGCGAGTTTAATTTAGTTCTATTTTCGTTGCAGTTTTCTGTGTTTTCTGCGTTCTTGTCTGAATGGATTTGTCTGAAGCTTAAATTGACAAAATACTTAAAAAAATCAAGAGAGTGTGTTGGGATGTCAGCCCGCATATGTTCCTCTGAGATGCTGGTAGCAGGTCGTCTGTGTGAGCCGCACAGAGACGCTTTTACAGGATCCCGCCGGACAGGGACCCTGTGCGTATCCGTTAAGCGCTCAATACGCGCCACCTGGTGGCGAGATAACGTAAAATAACAATCCAGCTGCGGTGGAGGTGCTTAACGACCTGAAAATCTACCTGCAAAGTTTAGTTGCTTAATACTTAATACTTTGGAAGCGCAAGACTTTAAGTGATTATAGTTTGATCAGAGTTACAACTAAAATTTGAAAGGTAAATCTGAAAGACTGAGTGTGCGTATCTCATACCGTTTCAGATGTTTTTAAAAAGCCTGAACACAAAACAATCAAATAATAATTAAAAGAATGTATAACAAGTTATCGATTGACATATGACATGCTTGGAGTGTTTTGTAGAGACTTAGAATATATATTCCCTACATTATATTTTCGTACGAATTTTTATTTGATTTGAAACGCATTTTACACGTGGGTTTAAAAGTATTAATAAAACATACCGAAGTAATCAAACAAAAGCCCTAAACCTGATCAACTGGACGTCAGGAAGACGTGCACAGATGTGTGAAGTGCTAAGTGAGAAGCTCAGTGCAGTTTATTCCGGCTGAATTTGCTCTGTTGACTTTATGAGAAAATTCTGGCCATCTGTGAGTCCAGGTTGCATCACAGAGCGCGGCGCAATAGCCCTGACCTCAGGAAATTCATCATCAAACCCTGCCACAGAAGCCGCGCGCCCGCTCCTTCCACTGCATATAATAAAAAACAGCAGTGAGACATTATTTACATTTTTGGAGGGATAAAGAAAACAAACGGTAAAGAAACGACTCGGTGAGAGCGCGCTGCGCGTGTTTGGAGCGCGACTCGGACGCACAGTACGCTCTGCGTTAACGCGCTCTCGCTGACACACATGGCTGACTAAAGATAAAAAGAAGTGTTTACAGCTCACTTACATATTTCATCGCGGTTATTTACATCACTGTTGCTAATCTAAACACTTCTGCCACTGAAAGTTTAGCATTTCAAAGTCAGTGAAGTCAGAGAACCGCTCTCAAGGTCTGAACTACTGACGGCTGTCTAAATACAGGCCCTGCCTGCGTCTGTCACGCTCCGTGGAGCCCTGACGCACAGTAAACGTTCACGTTACAAAATATTATGAAGAGATTGTAACATACACGTTAACACCCAGACTTAATGCATATAGGGGTTAAGATGGCCCTAACATTTCCATAGTTCGTAAATATACGATACATTTAAATGTTTGCTAAAGATGATTAGTCAGCCAGCCACACAGATTGTATTCCCAGTTCTGTGGTAACCATGACTACTGTCCAAACAACAGCATGCTCTATATGACAGCTTCATTCTTCATTATATTTGTATATTTTGCTTAAAGGCAGACAATTTTTCCAAGAAACATTTTGTTATGCTGGTTGAAAGTCTATTCACATCCTGAATCAATCACTAAGCAATCTAAAATTTGTTTAGATATCTTCTGTGGAAGGCACATAACCATAAAACGTTTGTCCAATCATTGCATTAGGTCCACATGCAATGATAGGATGTCCTACTTGCATGTCAAACTATGTATTCATGTGTTGGAGGAGGTGTGGCTTTAGAGAGCACTCTGAGGGGAGGGGGGATCTTATGCTATCAAAGCTAGCTTGTTATTGCTACCTTCTCCAAAATTGCCTACCCTACCTTTAATTGTGGTCAATGCCTGTTCCAGTGTCTCTAGCATGCACAAAACAGGCGTTAGAAATCAGACCCACGCATTAGCATGTATATTTCCCTTATAATCAGAGTGATTACAGCTGTTCATATGTTATAAAGAGAGATGTATAGGGTTGGGCTGTGAGTCAGCTGGATGGAATGAGGTTTGGTGCTTCTCGGAGACGTAATCCAGCACGGCTTTGCATTCAAACTCAAACCGCAAAGCCAGAACGATGCCCCTTCAGGTCACGTATTTTTCTCCTACAAAAACAACAGGCTTTTAATAGCTAATGAGGAACAGAGATGTAGCTTCTCTGAGGCGCTCATGGTTATGTGAAACCGCTGGGCTTTCAGCTCAGATGGCTTTGTAGGTGATTGGGGTAATTGAAAGAGCTCAGAGCCGCTCCTAATGCTTTATGGGTTGTATTTACAAGCTGCATTTAGACTTAAGCAGGATCATCTTTTGACAGACGTCTCAATGGTGACACACGCCGCACGGTATTCAAAGAGGAAATGCTTGTGTGTTTTACAGAACACATAAGTGAGATGTCACATTTTAGGTGAATGTGGGTCAGATGTGCGTTTATGTGTTTTGTAAGAGTTGTGTAAAGTCCACGCTCTCTTTTAAGAACACATCATCTGTTTCCTGAACAGGGTGTGAACTGAAGGCTTTATGTTTCAAAAGAAGCCCGTTTCAAAGAGAATGCATTTGTGAAAGTTTTCGTTGAATAATTACAAACATACAGTCTGTGGTCAAATTTATAAGCCCTGTGCTTTTATCCTAATCCTGCCGATTGAGTTTCATAGCCCCGAGTCAAAAGCCAACGTTAGGACATAGATTAAGCATAAATTGAAATCATCATGGATGATTTAAAGACAGAAGGACTTGTTTTAAATTCCTCAGGAATTTTTTTTTTTGATCTAACCTCATATTTTATGGAATCTCAAATATGGAATTTCTTTTTATGCCAATACGTGCAAAACGCACAATATTTTTATAATAAGCAGCAACGTATAATATAACCCGTGAACTGTATGTAATGAATACTAATATTTATAAAGCACACGAAATAATAATGATTATAGAACCACATTTGCGCTGTATGTTTGTTTGATCATTTGGAATTTAAACCACTAATTGTATAATCTGGGCCTGTTATTGAGGCTGATGCATTGAGGCAAAGTTCGTCTGCGCAGTTTTGGTAACAGAACTCTGTAGCAATGACATTAATGTGTCAGATACATGCAATGAACCCTACAAAAGATAAGCAGATTTAGAACATTATTCCCTTAATTTGTCATATATTAGATAAACAAGCTGTAGCCGACTAAACTAACAGCTTAATGTAGTTGACTTTAGGGATTTGTCAAAATGTCTTGACCAAAGTTCACATAAAATAGCCCAGAGTTTATCATCAGTATGTTAGCAACTCTCTCTGTCTGTCTTTCTTTCTCTCTCTCTCTCTCTTGCCCCTTTTCGTTCTGTGTTTCATCCTCTTTACTGACCATGTAAAGAGCAGAAAAAACATCAGTTGAAGCATTTGACCTTTTAAAAAAATATCCGCAGGACTTAATGAAAACAAATTCTCTTTGGCTGAGGTCTTATTTCTCCAGCTTAAAGGAGAGAGAGAGACTGCATTGATAGAGGTAAAATGAGAGAGAGCAAGAGAGAAGTAGAGAAAGAGAGGGAGACTGAGGTGAGAGAGGCAAAACGAGAAAGAGAGAGCAAGACAGCAGCAGAACGGAAGAGAGAGAGAGAGAGACTGAGGTGAGAGAGGTAAAATGAGAGAGAGAGAGCAACAGAGAGGCAGAGAAAGAGAGAGAGACTGAGGTGAGAGAGAGAGACTGAGGGGAGAGAGGTAAAAAGAGAAAGAGAGAAGCAGAGAGAGAGAAAGAGACTGAGGTGGGAGAGGTAAAATGAGTGAGTGAGAGAGAGAGAGCAAGAGAGAGGCAGAGAAAGAGAGAGAAACTGAGGTGAGAGAGAGAGACTGAGGGGTAAAACGAGAGAGCTGGAAGTATATGTGTGTAACAGCCTCTGTCAGGCCTCTTCTGACCTCTGTAGGGTCAGTGATAAATGTTTTTATCACGGCTGAGCAGAAATGTCAGCACGGGTCAAGCTCTGTGTGAGCTGAGAGAACTTTCAGTGCCAGAGAAGCAGAAAGGCTGAACGCAAAACATTTCAATAAAGCTGTGAAATAACAGCGTTATCAGATCTTAGACAAACTCAAGGGGAGGAACGAAGCGGCATTTTCATAAATTAATCGGCTGATGCTTTCAACAAAACGCTCCCAGGTCCAGATTTATGCAAATGTTTTATAAAATGCTCAGAATAACATGAAACATCTCATTTCTCATGAAAGCAAATACTTTTGGCCTACATGCAGCCACAAAAAATGATGTGTTTTGCCATAATGATTAAAATGTGTGCCTGAGATTTTGGAGACGTAATGTATTTGTGACTGAATCATCACAAGATTATGACAAACACATGTATTACGTTTCCCATAAGAAAGAAATATTACATACGAGATCTCCTCATTATCTCAGTGGTTTCTCCTAGACAGCAGTGAGATTAAACTGAGAAAAAATGGAAATGTTTACAAAGCGTCATGTGTCTTGGATGTTTCTCCTGAGAAAAAGACAAAGACACAGAAATTTCCACTTGAGCCTCATAAGAGATCTCAACAATATCATAGACTGAGCTCGTCTGCGATCAAACGTCAATATTATTAAACATTTCAATATCAACACAAACGATTCTCATGAAATTGATCCAAAATCGGATTATTGTAGCCATACAATCCACATTCATTTCATAGCTGCATATTCGTACGTCATCAATAATTTCATTCGTTTTCCTATGTTGTCTAAGTAAATTTAGGTGAAACGTTTGAGACAAAATTGCTGCTGAAGTAAAACACAACGGAGCGCTTCATCGAATCTCTTGAGCTGTGAAAGAACAATCTGTGGGTTGTGCAGTTTGTGAATTCAGAGGTCAGAGGTCATAACTGTGATCCGCACCCTAATGGAGTCTCTCATTCACACTGTAGTCTACAGTTTCTGATCTAGGGCACAAAAGTGTCAGTTGGGAGAGTTAGGATTATGAAAACAGTTAGCCCTTCCTTTATACACTCATAAATATACACAAATAAATTTAAGATGTGAGGGCTGTGTATGTGTGTGTGTGTGTAAAGGTCAGAAACATTTTACTTCTGACTAACTTCTGTTCTGCCCACCCACAGAGCCTCAAGGGAATTCTGACCCCGCTTGGTGTATTTTGAAACACTTTATAAAAGAGAGAGTCTCCCCAGCGAACAATTAAAGGTTGTAAGAACGTTTCCCTAACATTTCCATTAAGTAACCAAACGTTACTTTTGGATGTTTTATTAACATTATTGCTTGGTAATAAAAATGTTATTCGCACATTTTTTAACGCTGCATCTGCTTAAGAATAACGTTTTTGATAGAACTTTTGGAGAATATTAGCCAACGTTCTGAGAACATTCCCTGTTAGCTGGATCTCTATGTATGTGTAAATGGGAATGAGTTGGTGTTGCTGTGTCTGGTACGACCTTCCACTTTAGAAAGCCAGGTGTGTGTGTGTGTGTGTGTGTACACTTTATTTTAGACCATTAGGGAGCTGTTGATGAGCATTTCAGCTGTGCCTGAGAAAACAAAGTAAATCCACTGCACTTACTCCAGAGTCTCACAAGCCAGTTGAGTCAGGATTTGTAGGTGTTGATCGTCTCTTTTATATCTGCTGTTGATTTAAGATCTGCAGACGGACACACGTTCACCCTCAGCAATGATGGTGGAGCGATGAACTGCAGCTGAACTTTAAACGGTCTCTTCCTATAGAAAGAGCAACAAAAACAATAGAGGAAAGACAGAGGAAAGGTTCACCAAATTTGTGAATTAAAATGAGTCCCACCTTGTAGAAGCTCAACAGCTTGAGGACTTGATGCTTTCCAGATGTCACAAAACTTCAAAGCGCTAACATTAGCATCTTTAGCCAGAAGCGAGGCCCTTCAAACATCACCTGACGTGTTGTAAACTCTGTACAAAAATGATTTTATACTGTGTGGCCTTTGACCGTACAAGGTCCAGTTTAAGCCTGTCGGGGCCATTTTGGTACCGGCACTGGACATTCTGGCATTCAGTATTAAACTATGGTGCCTCATAGAACTGTAAACACTGAGAGGCCAGTGCTGAAGAGACCAGAGAGTCTCTCAGCACATTTGATTTAACTATGAGGTTTGGCTGTTGTATGTCAGCAGATTTGTTTCTCCAGATAATGTTTGTTTAGCTCTGGTGTTATGATATTCTTATAGCTTTACAAGTCCCTGTGCCGGGTGAGAGCAGGGATAGCTGTTCCATGTCTTTTTACCAGCCCTGAGTTGTTTCAACATCTCTATGGCACATAAACAACTGTTAACAGGTTGCTAATCTTGGATTAGCAGTAACAACATTTTATGGGTTAAAATATAACATTTGAGATATATATTAAATGGAACAAAAACATGAAGTTTCTGTAAATTTTTGTAAATGTATCTTTTAATATTGGGGCCACTGTTTGATTTGAAGCATTATGATATAATGATAAATAGTTTTAAGGATCTAAAGATAGGTTTGTTTTGGGCTTTGGCATAGATTATACTATTATAAACCCTGTCCACATATTTACACTTGTAGTGTGTGCACTTGCTTGATCACTTGTCTACATACACTGCCATTATTGCCATTATTAAGACTTTGGACAGTCTTGCGTACTTCCTGTAGCGTGCAAGCGCTCTCAAGCGGCCAGGATCGCTGCTGTGGGTATTGGGAAAGGCTTTACGTTTCCATTGGCGCTTTAAAATACAGAGCTTACGACACCGGACCTCTGAAGCTTTGGGGCGTGTCAATACGCAATTCTTCATTTTCCAGTAACAAGCAGTAACATACATTAAATCACATTAAATCATTATTTTCAGTCATCATCCATTAAAAAGTCAATCTTTATTGTTTACGTGCTTAAGACTCGTCTTTCATTGATCTGTTATCGTGAAACCATGTTGACAATGTTAGAGAGCAAGCGCTAAATACATTCGTCGCGGTGGGTCTTCAACATGTGACACTGTCGGCTGGTGGTATTAACAGACATGTGGAAAACATGTTTAAAGCTCACTGAATAGATTTGTCACAAATTTGTTTGAGTTTCGTGGCTCAGAATAGCATTTCTGTGAGCTCACGAAATGTGAGAATTCTCTTATGCGCTATTGAAAATTTCTCTCTTCCTCTATGCTTTTATTTAGCAAAATGACCTACAAGCACATGGGATTTTCAAACTCAGAACATACGTTTTTTTGGAGACATTTCTCGCTTACTTTCTCTTTTCCTTCCTTTCTTCATTGGCAATGTTTCAAAGTAACCTGAGATCCCTCGTTTTAAGTGATGTTTTATTAAATTGGTGTTTTGCATCAGTTGTTCCGAGGCCGTTACTTTACCAGATGAAGAAAAATGTTTCTCTGGAGTCCGGCTACAACGGGAAATAACGTGACATCATGAGGTCTCATTAGACACATGTGTGTGTTGATGTGGGGACTCAAAACAAATAGGATGTCATTTAGCTATCAGTAAATCAGAATCATTATATTAGGAAAAACATTGCAGTGAATGAGATTCTGAAAGTACCTTCTGCTCGGTTCTGAGCTACTCCCCGCATCTAATTACCCTGCTCACAACATTTTAGGTTGTAAGAATGTTTCTGTAACATTTCTGTTACGTAACAAAAACGTTACAGATGTTATTTTGAAAGTTCTAGTGAAAAAGTTGAAAAAGTTATTTTAGCGTTACGTTTTAGATCCAATGTTCTGAGAATGTTTCATATTAGCTGGCTAGTCGGGTTCCTATATAAACAAACTATGTATTTTCAAATACACTATGTTAATACACAATATTATCTACAATACGTTATGGAAAGCTATAGAAAGTGGCTTTGAGGAAAGATATAGGAAGTATAAAACAAGTGCAAATAATTTATTCAGAAAACGGCTTTATGATATCAAACGTTTTCTACTGTCTGTGACAGACATGACCTCATAGTTCACAAAGCTGATGTTACTCCAGCAGATGTCAGGCAGCAGTTATTAGGTGTGTAAAGAGTTTTAATAGCTGATTCATAAAGATAAGAC
>JAZGTJ010004718.1:0-29829 GCA_036877575.1 Botia almorhae
CACACACACACACACACACACACACAAACATTTATATATATACACAACTGGACATTCCCCCATCCCTCTTTTGCACTAAAGTATTTTTGCACTAAGTCTCTTTGCACATCTGGTTGCCAAACAAATACAAAATAATGTTTACAATTTCAACAATGTTTACAATCTGTCAAATGTCTTGTGCTGTCTGCACTCGTTTTGCACTTGTGCACTTTATGTATATACTGTGTTTAAATTATGTAGCCCTGTATGTCTGTGATGTTCAGTGTTTGTCTTATGAAGCACCTTGTTCTGGAGAAACGTTGTCTCGTTTCACTGTGTACTTGTATATGGTTGAAATGACAATAAACTCCACTTGTAACTTGTAACTTGTATGCAATTTATAAAAGGGTCTTTTTATATTATATTTAGTCTTTTATATTTAGCTAATGCATTGACCATCTATTTCTCACATGTCTGAAACTGACACACGGCTAAAGTAAACTGTCCACATTACCATTAGGACAGTCAAATCTTTGGAGTCCATTATGTCCCGTGTCTTTAATGGGCCCACACATCTGTTTCTTTATTAAGCCTTCACTGACTGAAATAAACCCATTCATTTACAAATGAGCTCAATGGTGACAGTAAAACCACAGCACCCATCTAAATTTGGGTGCATCAGATATTAGAGGAGACATTCACATTTGGCCAGAAAGGTTTAATGAGCCGGGTAATGATGGAAGAGCCACCAGTATTCCACAGAGTAGGTACCTACTGATCAGAGTTATGATTATGCCTTCCAAAAATGTGAGCGTCTCACAGGGGTTTGGGGAAAATTACTTTATGGCCTTTGAATACACATAAAACCCTTGTTAAGACTGTTCAGCAGGGAAACATGCCATCCATTTAAGAGCTGAGGGTAACAGCAGAACTGACATATCACATGAGAATGATGCCTGCGATTTAGCAGACCTAAAAACCTAATAGAGACCTAAATACCTGGTAAAGACATGGTAATGACAGTCTGTTAACATAATGCAAAACCTACAATTAGCCAGGCAAAGAAAATAGGAGTTTTAAAGTTGTGATTTAGGATTCGGCAGTATATGACAAAAGAAAATGTAAAATGCATGAACCACTGCCAGCCATCTCTAAAATCTGTGGAATTCTGTGAGATGGATTTAATTCGATGAAATGTGTTAAATGAAGTTGAGAAAGCAACATCCATAATAGCATAATAGTAATCATAATAATTCATTTACAACAAGCAACGAAATGTACCATTGTCATGTTCAGCATCATGCTTCAACCAACCAGGTGACAACTTTAAACTCCAGTACGGTGTACATTTTAGGACATTCTCTGACCTCAGTCATACAATGACAAGACGTCATCCCTCAGACTTAAAGGCTTCAGTCACTGCACAAAACGGCATTGTGCCTTAGACTGAAAGGCTTCAGGTCTCAGGAAAAACAACGTCAGGTATACATATACGTCAGGTGTACAAGAGCGGCTTACCTGCTTCTGCCATCTTCAACCGTTCCACCCCCTTTTGGTTTGCTTGTTCTGAACCGCGTGCATATGATGTCGCATGGGACGGGGCAGCGCGACACATCACACTCCACCTGAGTCCGTTTCACTCCATGTTTTTTTGTCTGATGTCCTTAAACCTGAGACCCTTTTGCCCGATGCCTAATTGTACGAGACCTGACGTCGTTTTTCCTGAGACCTGAAGCCTTTCAGTCTGAGGCACGATGCCATTTTGTGCAGTGACTGAAGCCTTTTAGTCTAAAGCATTAGGCCTTTTCATTGTATGACTGAGGTCTGAGGAGTCCTAAAATGTACACCGTACTCCTGAATTGTTTTCCAGATCTGTACACCTTGCAGCCATGCAGCCAATATATAACATATTCACCTTACAAACAGAATATCAGCAGGAATATGATTAACATTTTATTTTATTGCATTTATTTATTGCATTTATAACATGTTTTAGCTACAGTGCAAAGTAAAACAAAGAAACCCCAAAAAATTTACATTTTGGCATAGGTTGAGGGGTCAATTTTAGGCCACCCTTTCAGACACGCCCCTGCTATTAGCACCTAAAAAGCGTAATAAAATTAGTCAAAATAATTCATAAACAAACACACAGGGGTGTGTTAAACTGACAAGCATTCCAATATTGTGGAAATCTGCAGACAGATTTGCCTGATGTATGCCTGATCTGATGGTCACCAGCATCACATGCTTTATCTCCATCACCTCCCCCAACAACCAATTTTCATGTCAGCATCACTACAAGAGGCAAAGTAATTGGCTGCAGGTATGAGCAAGACTTTGATGGTTGATCACTGGCTGCAACAACTGTCATTGACCCTGCTTGACTGATGACAGTAACCAGCGATGTCCCAGTTCAAACATTGGAGAGACAGAGAAGATGGGCCATTACATGCTATATTAACTGAACAAGTGTGTTGATTACTAAAGGAGTCTGGGTGATTTGCAGAGACCAACAGACTGTGCTGTAATGTGTTAGAATCAGTGCAAGACCGGCCCGCAAATGCTGTGTTGCTGCTGCTTCCGTCAAAACACTGCTGTTAAAAATACTCTCTACATCCTATGAGATGCAGGCAGGAGAACTGTTGCCATCAATCAATGCAATGAAGAAATGGCTTGGCATGGCTGCAGTTTTGTCTGCCTGAAGCGGAATATAAGCATTCAGTAATCCAGTTACCCAGGATCCTCTTGTGCTAATGAAAATGGTGATTTACATTAACAGCAGGAACACAAAACAGACCAGAGATTGGTGTGGTTATTAATGGCATATTAATTAATTACATATAATATAGATTAAAAATATTTTTTATAGTTATATTTATTAAGTTATTAACTAATTTTTAGTTTTAATTCAATTACATACTTTATTCTATTGAAATGATTTTAGTAAAAGTGAACTAACACTAAAAACAGAACTTGTTCAGACCCACAGAATACATACTGTTACAGTAGTTATACTGGCCTGTAAAGATCTGATGACTTGTTCAATGGAAATGACCTTCATATTAATTTGCTTTACATCAGCTGCCCTCGACACCTGTGGGAATGGCACAATAATGACAGATGACAAAAATGAATGGCAATTTAAAATAACGTTAATGGCAAATACTTCACTCATAAGGGGTTATTATAAACTTTAAGTGTAACAATAGCACTTTTTTTCTGAAAATAGAATTTTTTTTTAATAATCGTCTGCTACATTACATTTACATTTATTCATTTAGCAGATGCTTTTATCCAGAGTGACTTACAATCGACAAGAGCATTAAACATTTTGCCCTAAGAACCAACAAGCCGAGTCTACAAGCTACATTTACAAGTGCATGTTATATTCTGTTACTAGAGAAAGGATGAACAAAGAGCAGTTTGTTCAAAAAGAACAAACTTGAAACAAAACGTTTTTTTAAAGGGAAAGAAAGTTAGAGCATTAGGGATTGGTCAGGTGTCTGCGAAACGTGTGTTTTGAATTGTTTTTTTGAAGGTTGTTTAAAAAACAACCTACATTAAAACTACATACTTACATTCTTACATTCTACTACATACTTAGCTAATTATTTTGTCAATAAAATAGCTGGCTACGAGACGTTCTCTGCCACTCAACTCTTGTCGCATTTTCTGTATGTTAAATTAAAATGGCAAAATTCATCAATTGTGTGAGGATTGTATGAATTCAGCAATGCAGAAATGGCTTGACATTTCACATCTTGCTACCCAAGGAACATTTGGGAGACAGCAGCTTTGTGTTTCAACCAGACAAAACAGGCAAGAATAGATCTTATTTTAGAACTCATCCTAACCCAAACATTTGACTGTCTTAATAATAATCAGTCTAGACAGAAGATTTTCAATAACACCAACATTTGTGTAGCAAGCTGCTGCAAGGGTACAAGCAATGTTTGAAGTTCAAATAGATTAGCTCCAATGTCACTAATTTTATATCATAAATTACACCATGGCATGAAACAGTCATACAGCCTTTAGGGGATGAGATGCAAAACACATGCAAAAACACATTTATTTTGCTTCATCATGCTCCATCATGCATTTTTTGTTGACATCATGTTGCTGTTGCATCTCAAGAGTTTTTGGTTTCTGTATCTGCACCCTTGGGCTGCCTGCCATTGTAGAGCAGTACCAGCAACAGCATTCCCTTGAATTAAGAATCACTAAAGAGATTAGCAGTACATGTGGGCTCTTTTCCAAATCTTTTAAAACAGCCTATGTCAACAGCATTTTAATAAATTATAGCCATACTTTTGAAATTACATTGTGCAATTTTAGTTCAATAAAGGCAACATCACGTCAGGTATTTGCAATAGAGAAGCAATCCCATAATGCATTGCAATGCATCACATAATACATTTCAACAAGTTAATTAAAAAAAATCCATCAAAGATGGCAGACGATCTACTAGACGATTGAATTCTAATTAATTCAAGACAACAGTATGATTGGAAAAGTGTGTATTTTGTGTTTTTAACAAAGAACATGCTAAAGCTGGAATTAACTCTCAGTTCAGCATTCTAAACCAGACACTTACAAGGTTGTATAACAATCAGAATTCTGCCTTAGAAACTAAACAGAATGGCAGCTCACTCAATTACGGAACGTATCCAAAACTTTAGTTAATATCACTCCATAAACGACAAGGATTTTATGGAAGAATAGCAGAAGGAATGCCTTCCTTCCTGTGCAATTTAAGCAATTTTGACAATTTTCTACAAGGCATTGTAGGAGGAAATTCTGACAGGAAATTTAGGCTGGCGCTCTGAAAGGGGAAGCCTGTCTGACAGAGGTTGAATTTCATTGTAATGGCAGCCAAACAAGGCAGCGGGGTTGCTAAAATGCCTCACTTAAATTTATTAGCTATAGTCTCATAAAGAGAGCCATTATTTAAAGTTCTGTTTTTCCATCCTGTTAGCATATGAAGCAATTATAATAAACAACAAAATGTTAACAGGCTCATTAGATAGAGGAAGTCTACACAAACGCCTAATTTCCATATGAGGCCTTTAACATGGTCTGACAACAGACAGGGCCACAGAGAGGTGCAGTCAGGTACTTTAGCATTTCTGACATTTCCCCTGTTCAAAACTGAAGCTGTACAATTAAACCTTCCAGCTTTAATCCAAATAACTCAACTGAGGGACACAGGTCCCACTACCAGAAATCAATTAAAGTTGCTGCTGCAGAGGTTACATATATTGATGGTAAATCATTACATGCATGTGTGTCTGTGGTATTTGTCCTTTTTCGTTAATTGTAATTAGTTAAGCAGAGAGTCACTGAGATGAGTGAACTATTTTTGTAAGTCAATGTTACCACATGACCTCCTTGCAAAGATAAAGTTTATGTTTATTTAGTACATATATACTGTAAAAGATCTCCTGTTTTTTCTGTGCAATGCATAAATGCAGGTTTAAAATAATTCACAAAAACAAAGTAAAAATGAAAAATAAATAAGCTTGCGTATTGACTCGCATATTGAGTTTATTACATATGCAAATAAAAAAAAAGATTTGATGTTGATTTGTCAAAACAGACTACACCTTTATGAAAATTATGCAAATTTCAAAAATGTCTTTGTCAAGTCAGTAGGAGCACCTTTGAAAAGGTCAAAGTATTTAAAAATAACAACATTAAATAAACATTAAATAAACAACAGCCTTTAAATAGCCTATGACAGCAAAAACTGGATCTTTGTTTTAAGTTCATAGACTTCATTTTTCTATGCTTTTGAAAAAAAACAGCCTGAATAAATAATTATAACATTAATGGTCTGAGAAAAGGTGGGTGGTGCTTGCCAGTGCAAAACTTCATGCCACAATATCAAGGGTATTGTGGTAATTGAGTGTTGCTGTGCGGTTGCTAATGTATCAGAAACCAGCTGGTCTGTGGTAAGCCGTGCAGTGATAAGCGTACCTGACTCCCAGGCCAGCTTGATCGGTGGTTTAAATTCCACTTAGAGTGGGTCAAGCGGAACCAGTAACAGTGGTGCTGTGACCCGGATGGGAGTGAGGTTTAGTAGGGTGAGTTCAGCTGTGTGATGTAAACCTCATTCCCCTAATCTTACTGATTTCAGAGGTTATGACCTTGTACCCGACTGCCATCCCAACCTGACTGCTGGTTCAGATCCTGCTTGGAGAGGATCAAGCACAATGAGTGCTAAGGTGTTCGAGTGGTCATTAGGTGATTATGTAATGGTAATAGATCTCTGTGTTCTTCTCATCTCCAGATATAAAAGATTTAAATTCCCTCAATTAATAAAACTTATTAAAACTTATTTAGTTGTTTACCACATTAGGTCTGAAATGGTTTCGACTCAGAACATGATGAATATCTTATTGCTTCTCTGATAGCATCTTTGTATACTTTCTGGGGAAGTAGCTAAGAAGTGTTTCTGGATTTTCTAAAGTCGGCACTTGGCAAATAAACTGTTAAAGCCCTACTGTCTTGTTAGAGCAATGCTCAGTCCTGTGAGATGCAGGCTTTTGTCATAGTATAAGAAAGATCTGTATAAAGCAGATGTTGAATTCAAGCCAGAATGTCAGAAAGGTCTTGCATAACATCCATTTGTAAATGTATCAGGTAATATGACATCGAGTGGAATTTTAAACATACTGAATATGGCATTTCATGAGGTCAACATAGTCATGAGGTCAACATAGTCATATTCTGAGAATGTGAACACCGCCATGCCCCCTCCCCCCGCTCGCTCTCACTCCTTCCTTGCGCCCCCCTCCCGACCACTGCGCGCCACGCCCCCTTCCCCGGCTCCTTACGCGCAGGTAACATAGATAATAGGTATCATAGATAAAATAATTTTTGCCCCGTTCGCCCATGCCTAAAACCGCCCCTGTGCACAATGCTTCCCATTTATCCCGACCACGACTGAACATCGGGTATTTTTTTGCAATTCGGCGGTGAAACTACATTTGTGTTTCGGCATGTTAGGGACACAGATCTTGCAGCGCAGCTCCTCGTTTTTGTTTTGACAATTGGGTCTTTCACGTCATCAGACAGGTACCTCAGAATAATGCCGGTGGGCAGTGGCTGCATTTAAAGTGTTGAATTAATGACGGTCAGTGAAATGAGGTAAAAAACCCGGACATTTTATGATATTTTACAAAATCCCCTCGGACATAATTTTATAGCCAAAAAGGAGGACATGTCCGGGTAAAAGAGGACGTATGGTCACCCTATGTCATGGCAACAGCAATATTGTAATCTAAAAAATATTGGAGTTTAATTTCGCTCTTTACGTTCTCGTTCAATGCAAAAAACACACAAGCCAGCACAGCACCACCTGTGATGAGAAACAACTCAAAGTGCACATACATATGTTTAGGCTTAGCAAACAAGTCTGGCCCTGTTCCAGTATCACACAAGCTTTCCTCTCCCTACATAGGCAGCTGACTTCAAGCAGCATCCTAACTCAAATGGAACCTAATAAGTGTCTGATTTGGAAGATTTTTCACAGGCATCAACTTTGTGCGTTATATATAATAGTGCTGCTCATACAAAGCACACTGGAGACTATAACAATAAACTTGTAGCATTAACATGTTCCTTAGGCACAGCCCTAAGTGAGAGTGGATTACACTTTCGTTCTGTGTGCCAAAGCACCTGACACCTCAAACTCATAATTTCACTCTGGGATCTACAATCCCAATATCTGGGAATAAATACAGATACAAAAACAGCATTTATGGTTAATGATTGGCAGATCAATTCGCAGACCTAATATTATGTCATTCTGATTCGGATCTGCAGCACACTTATTGGTCACTCAGCCTGGTTAGTGTCTAGTAGACATATAAATAGGTTGAACCTAAAATGGAGTCTCCCACTGGCAAAGATGATTTGCAGTTTGCAGTTTGCAGTTTTCATTTATTGTATGTTTATATCTTGCTTTGCTTCCTGTGATCCAAAGTATTCCATTACTGTTTTAGAGAGTAAGAAACTATTTATTGGTAAATGACATGTCCAAGTTATCCATACTGAATTGCGATGTAACTGTCTTAATAAACATGTTGCATCATGCTTTTTGTTAACAAGTCATATTGCATTTACATTTATTAATTTGGCAGACCCTTTTATCTCAAGCGACTTACATTACATTACACTATACATTGTTATGAGTATGTGCAATCCCTGGGATTGAACCCATGACCTTGGCATTGTTAACGCCACGCTCTAACCACTGAGCTACAGGAAAGCTTGCAATAACCTTTTCTAATGGCAGCAGTTCAGTTTTGTGCAATCTATTTTTTATCAGCACAGGCAAACTTTCCTCTGATTTATTGCATTTGTTGAAATAAACGTGTTTAATTTTGAGCGACTTTGTTAGAATAAAAAAAACAGGAGAGAATAAATAACATGGGTAAGACTTTACTATATGGGGCTAAAAACAATAATGTACCTGTACCAAATCTAACACGTATCAATGAATCAACCTATCAGAAACTAATAGTGAATAAAGACACTGATTAATCAGTAACAAATAAAGTGCTAATCTTAACAGCATGGAGTGATAGTGACTACCTATGGGCCTATGTGTGAAAATAAACACTTAGCATCATATAGAATTAGTAATTGCTGAGTATTATATATGAGTATTATACAATATTACTTGTTCCTGGGTAATATTGTTTATTAATAAACAATTATTGTTTTTAAAGTATTGTTTATTCCATTTTTCTGGTGTTATCACAAAGTTATCACAAGTTTGGGATTGACTGCATTGAAGGACGTGACCTCTGAGAAGTCTAAGATAATATCTCTGTTTCACCTACAATGAAGTCGAGATTTAAAGGATTTGTCTTCCTTTTTCTAATTAATCCATCAAATCCAAACCAAAAAATGCTGTTCTGGCTGTAAGCGGATTTAAATGTCAGCCATTGAAATTAAATTACCTACTTGGATAAAAACGTTTCGACTCAGAACATGATGAATATCTTATTGCTTCTCTGCAAATGTACCAAATTTGTCAACGTTGCAAAGCTTCAGACAGGTTTTGGGTGGTAAATTCTAATACTAGAGAGCCTTTATGGAGAACCACAATCATTTGTAAACTGAGAACTTGAAAATATACTTTCATCAGTATATTTTGAGTTGTGAAATGTTATACGTGGCAAAAGCTTATGCAGAGTTTATACCAATCTATCTTCTGTTTCCAGTTGCCAAATGTGGTGCCTCCTGCGCAATATATCATCACTTAGTCTAGGGTCCCACATCTTATCAAGTCTGTTGAGACCAATGTCCACAAATGAATTCCAGTACCGGCACATATATTACACTGGTAGGATGATAGAGAGTGAGAATTTGTGTATGACAGAATGAGGAGAGAGAGTATGTTATAAACTATGGGTGACGATAGTGTTATATTGAGGATATACCTTGAGACTTCTTCCACTCTGGTTAAATAGCACAATCAACTAGATTACATTTTCTGAACAAAACGTGCTGCTCTGGTAGGATGTTTTAATGGTTGGTGTAATAAATAAAAAAATTGATCCAATTAATAAAATAGCTATATGTTTTTAGGACATATTTTAACATCCAAATCACAAACAATTCACATATCCTGTATCGTATTTCATAATAAAATCTATTTATTTAAAATGTTGAAAGGTAGGGGCTCAGATCCCTTTTTTTATGAACACGCGGTAGAAATATTAAATCTGATTACAGTTTACATTAATAAAATGATTAAAATGATGATATTTTTCTGTTTCTAGAGGATGAATTATAAAACAAACTAAACTATGCAAACTAAACTATGCAAATTATTTCATACTCAATATGTATACTCAATATTTCATACTCGATATATGTATCTTCCTTTTCAAACACTCTTCTTTTTCAAAACTAATAAACACAACATAAATAACAATTGATCCTACAAGGAAGGTTAATCAGAGCAGCCAAACCCCTGCCATGATTGCCTTATACTCATTCTGAGAGAGAGAGAGAGAGAGAGAGAGAGAGAGAGAGAGAAACAGAGTGACTGGGTTTTAGACATTTGATTAATATCTTTTATGACAAAAATAGCAAAGAAGCACTTTGTACACTTTGTACATTTCTTATTGTATTAATAGCATTTGCTAAGACAATAATTACTATCATTGTTGATAATATGTAGGGTATGTGTTAAAAAAAAACCTCAAATAATATATTTTATTGAAGTGAGATGCAGCTATATTTGGAAATCATAATATGAAAGATTTCATGGTAGATTTTTTTGACATTACTCAGAAGTTATCAAGTAGCACCTAGCAGCCACACATAACGCCCATGCAACTGCATAGCAATGTCCTAACAACCACTTAAACTACTTCGGCATTTTGGCGACATTGTATGTATGGACAAACAGCACTCACATTTGTTTCAGAAAATGTAAACATTTAGTTTGCATTTACAGTTCTACAAAACATACTATTCAAATACCAGATGCTTAGAGCTATGATTAGACGCCGGTCGACAGCTGAGGTCTGTTTTTGACAAAGCCTGAAAAATCAGATGGTTCATGCCTAATTATCACAGTGGATTTCCCAAGAGAATTTATCAATATTCAAAATGTAATTTCTTCTATTTTGCATACACGTGACATAATTTTTGTTTATCAGATAATCAAGTGTGTTTAAAACAAAGTGATATGTGTGATCCTTCAATTCTGCCTCAGACCAAAAACACTAATGCCCCCCTGCCTTTATGCCACTTGGAAGTACTGACCGGTGTGATATCTGGCTGATTGGTAAATATTCTGTCATCTGTTATGGTGACCCTTCATTTGTTCTGGCTCCTGTGGCCGCACGGGGACATGCCTGAGACTTAACGCCGCAAGCCTGCTGATAAGAGCGTGTGAAATTGTGTCTGTTTGCATCAGTAATAAAGCCCTTTCTGTATAATACGCAGATGGTGAAGGAGGTCGTCCAAGCGTGACTGTACAATGAGTCTGCTAATTACTTCATTCCTTGGAGGGGAGGGGGTGCTGGGGGGGTGCAGCCGTGTGATCAACAAGAGCAGCTGTATTAACAGCTGGGGGAATCAAGACACACAGATCCAGGCAGATGAAAGTAACAGGCAAGGGTTCGTTATCGATTGGTGGTATGATTTGAGGATGGTCGATCCTATGTGTCAAGTGAACAAGAGATTGATGGTTGAAACGGCTCCTGAAGCAGGTGAAGTGAACTGTGCTCTGAGTTGATTAAAAACAATGACGTTTGTTGTGTCTTTATGTATTTAACACTCAGACTGTGATGGCCACATTGGACATGACATGTTTTGTAATCTGACCAGAGTCAGAGTCATCAGTGTCACTGGACTACAAACAATAGGTCTTTGTTTATTTTTTTTATTTTCTGACACTCAATTTGCAGTCTTGGACCACTCAAAACACCCCTACAACTGCATAGCAACAGCCTTACAAACTGCCAGTTAAATTGAAGAAAATAAGAGAGAGATGGTACTTTTATTAGCAGATAGTGTTGTTTCTGAACATTGACTGAGGCTTTCCACATTGTGGTGTGGTGGGAGTGCAAAATCAAGGCTGTTTTTTAGTCCATGGACTGTCAGCCGTCAAAACAAAGCCCAGTGGACATATATACAGCTCATCTGCCGTCCTAATGCCTAATGCCCATGCCATCCCTGTGCCTTGCTGCTCTGAGCATTAGTAACTCTAAATGGGGTCTCACTTGAGAGCCGAATCACCTTTGAATAGAAAAAACGTGCCAATTAGCATTGGGCAAAGGAGTACCCCCGAAGCGGGTATATAAAGCTCGCTTTCATTTGGGTTTGTGCAGAGAAGCCGAAATGTGTCCTGTTTAATCAGCAATAAATCAGGCTTGCGGCAAGGGGACGTAATATCTCTGTTCCCTCCTTCGGGGAACGAGGGTTACATACGTAACCAAGATGTTCCCTTTCAGTCAGTCACGTTCGATGTTACATCAACGAACCTACGTATGGAGTCCCTATGGAAAACACCGCAAGCCAACCCTTTTTACAGGCTAGGAAGGCAAGTACGGACAGGCGAGGCGTGCCTCTGTATGACAGCTTCTCTGTCTCTGTAATCTACCCAGCGCTCCACACAGGCAAACCGTCACAGCCCAGCCGGGTGCGGAGCCTGGACTCCCCAGGAGAGGGTACCTTAGTGCACAGGTCTCCTTCCTTACTTGGTATAGCCATGAGAAACACTGGGGAAAACACCCGCTCCACGGAAAGGGCGCTGCGGAGACCACACCCTGCTAAAAGGAGATAATGTGTGGAAATGAGGTATAGACTGACAAGGCAGTACTACCTATGGGAAATGTCTCTGTGCAGGTCCTACCTACTGGGATGGCTCACTGTCCACAGAGACTGGCAACAGTACAGCGCCAGGGGAAAGACACAGGTTCACCAATAAGAAAAAAGTATCGTGGAGAATGCCTGCCCGCCGACAGGTGCTGGAGGAATCACAATGTAGGGTTTACCATTGGGAAACCACTATGAAGGAGTATGAACACCTATTTCCTCCAACTACGCCACATCCTCCCGCCCACCACCTAGTGGCCCCAAACACACAGGAGAATGGGCTCCACCCTGAGATTGTAAAACCTTGCAAGGGTGGTAGGTGTCGTCCAGCACACAGCTCTGCAAATGTCTGCCAGAGGGGTGCCTTGCACCCACGCCTAGGAGAAGGCAACACTCCTAGTTGAGTGAGCCGTCATGTCAAGGGGGCACAGCACACCTTGGAAGTACAACAAGTGATGGCAGCTGCTATCCAGTGTGCCAACCTCTATTGGAGGTTGGCCTTTCCCTTCTTTTAAGCTCTGAGCAGACAAAGAGCTGATCAGAGCTTCTGAAGCTTTTGGGGCAAGTGCGGGGGTCTTCTTCAAGGGAAGAACACCGGTCAGCAAAGAGGCTCCACTTATGGAAAATGATGCGTATTTGCGCCATCTTTGGGGCCAGCTGTGTGCCAACGCATCCGTCCCGAGGGGGGCCTCAGACAGGGGATTAAACAGCGGGCAGAGGGAGACTCATGAGAGGCAAACAGGTCCACCTGCCCCTCCCCGAATCAACCTCAGATCAGCTGGATTGCCTGGGGACGGAGTCTCCACTCTTCTGGGCTTTACAGCTGCCATGAGAGCCGCACGATTGAGCTCGCCTGGAATGTATGTGGCGCGAAACAACCAGCCAGGCGAGTTGAGACATGCGGCATGAGCGTAGAGCGCCTTGGTGGTTAATACACGCCACAGTCGCTGTGTTGTCTGTACGAACCAACACATGCCTGCCTGCAGCAATGGATGAAACCAGCGCAGGAACCAACCGAAAAGGACTACCGACAACTCAAGGTAATTGATGTGCCACAGGCGTCGAGGTCCTGTCCAGGAGCCTGAAGCTGCCTAGTCAGTGCACACAGCACCCCAGCCTGTTTTGGAGGCATCTATTGTCACAACAACATGCCTACACACTTGTTCATAGAAAAGCAATATCCGACCAAGGGCTGAAGGTTTGGTGGCAAACGGTGTGACAACCACACAGTGTGTGCCGCAGCGCAATGCCCATCCCGGTATTCGGTCATGTAGCCAGTATTTAAGTGGTCTCATATGCATCAGGTCGAACAGTGTGACCGTGGATGCCATATGCCCCAGGAGCCTCTAAAAGTGTTTTAGTGGGACCACTGTCATGGCTTTGTACATGTTCAGGCATAGCAGCAGTGACCATGCGCGCTCGTTGGAAAGTCCTATATAGTCCAGATAGTTTAGAATGCAAATGTCCACTTCCCATATTGGGGCAGGGGTAGCCTCCGCAACTTAAACATGCGGGGGGGGGGCAGGGAAAGCAAACCTCATTTTTGGGCTGTAAAACCCAGACTTCATCTCAGCTGGAGGGACAGGCTCTATTGCGTCCTTCGCTAAGAGGATCTTTGCTCACAGGACCGAAGCATTGCTGTCCACTACTGAAGTAGAGTAAATCGCGTAGCGGACCGAGTCTGATTATCTAGCCAGGGCCCCAGATTCTGTGAAAGGAGCACCAGAGGGTGAGAGACGTGCCCAAAGAAGTGCCAGGCTCGAGCTGAAGAGGAGGTTGAGCTACTAGCCCTACTAGAGAGGTGGGATGCACAAATGGGCTAAGATTTAGCCAGAGATGGTGCTCCTGGAACATTAAGGTGGACATCGACCGGCCAAGGGCCCACACCATGACTGTCATCACCCAGTCACAGTGATCAGTCACAGTGCGCAGCTCCTGCATCAACCCCGGCACAGAATGTTGTTTGAGTGCCTTGGCCTGATGAACCTTGTGGCGCTGCAGGATGGCCATGGCAGCAGGGTGGAGGTGGCTGTCCAACCACACTGTAAGCTTGGCAGCAAGCTGCCAGAGGCTTACAGTCTTGGACAGTGACACATGGGCAACTCCTACAGGTGGCAGCACTTTGCGGGCACTGGGGCACCACAATTGCACACTCCACTGGAGGAATCTCCATATATCCCTCAGCGGCCCCCCCATCAAGGGTAGTGAGAGTGGAGCTCCAAACTCCTCATGCACTTCCAGTAAAAAAGGCACCGGGGCAGGATGCCCGGGCAAGCATGGCTGTTAACTCTGAGTCAGAGTCCAGAGGAACGACCCGGCCCGAAGGGGGAAGTTCCACCTTATCCTCAGAGAAGAGAGCTCACACTCACTCTCTGGAGCACCGAAGGTTATAACGGGTCCCACGGGGGGAGCACCGCCGCCACCCGACAGCTCTAGTCCCAACACTGCAGAGGACTGGGAGGTCCCCAGTGACCCCAAGGTCTCCCAGAGCGCTAACCATCTCAGCTGCCTTCAACCTAACACATCCAAGTAAACACATGTGAACACATTTAGGAACATACGGACAGGTGTCTTTAAAATAACAAATGGGAATACGTCTTTACAAAGACGCACATCATACGTAAGAGCTCATTAGAATGGAAATTTGCTCTTTATAGGAAAATAAGCTCTTTTAGAACCAGATGCGCCTTTTTGACTGAAAGGGAACATTTAGTCACCTTGAGCATCGAGAAAGTACCGCTCTAAGTAATTATCAAATAGGTTCCACTTAATTTTTAATTGACTCTCTTGGTTCATTGCCCCAACTTTGGTATGCTTGTCAAACATACCTTCTCTGGGTTCTTTGTGACTCTTCCTGTCAAAGTACAGTTCTTCAACTTTCTTGACATTTTGTTCCCAGCGGTGAGATGAGATGGTGTGGGTTGTAGAGATGAGAAAGAGGGAAATTATTTTTGCTGGTGCGGTTGTAATGTATTAAATCTTCACAAACAACTATGTGCCAAATCCCGTCATGAGTGTGTGTGTGTTCTCACCCCTCACTGTGAGAAACACTGCATTATGCTTCTCATGAAAAATCATTTCTCTTGCAAAGTGTTTAAATAAAGTAACAAGATTTTGAGTTAGAATGAATCAATATTTCCTTTGCACTGTTTTAAAAAAAAATTTCTATTACCAGTCATACAGTGCCTAATTATTATTATTATATTTTAAATTAGAATCTAGGTGCATATTAGAGAATCTGAAATACTTGTTCACAACACAATCCAGTCAGAAAACTGTTAATATCAGGTAGAAATGATCAGGGATGCTGTTTAGAAAATTGGGTGGATGGACTACTGTACTTGGGTTGGCTGTGCACATACTGGAGTTATGGCATGTAGAGACTGTATACTGTCACATGCTATGCACATGCACTGTATACTCTCACATGTGTCTCTGAGGTCAGAAAGCTTCATTACAGGACGAGTGTTAAATTGTCATTTTGTACCAAAATTCTGAGTTCTGATAGTTACAGAATGTTTTTATATTTGAAGGAAGTCTTGTATATGAGCAGATTTACTAACAATATGGATTCCTTACAAATTCCTAACAATATCTTTAAACAGTCCTTAAATTATTATTTTTCATTTGTTTCATATTCTGTGTCTTAAAATATATTTGCCAGTCATTTTGCCTTGTTATTAGCCTGTAAAATGACAAGTATTTGTTATGAGACGTACAGAAGATAACAGCATTACTATGAATGTGTTCTTCAGGATCTTTATGCTGGCATCAAACAGGAGCTCCCGGAGCTTTCTGTTCATGTGAATAGAAATTTGATTGGAAGACTGATATGTGAGATAAAATCTGGGCCTTGGGAAATGAATTCTATTTCTGAAGAATCACAGCATCTTTTAATGCATAAAACAGCTCCTGTATAGTTATGGGTCTTGCCCATAGGCCTTGTTCCCTATCAGATCCATAGAGGAAAATGAAATATTTAATATAAAAAATGTAGTACAACATAATGTCACAAGATAACAAATAGGTTGGTGTATGCTAAACAAGTGATAGAAGTATGATTCACTGCAGTCTATTTTCTGTAATATGCAGTCAGATTTGAATTTCAATAAAAATAATACTAAAAATAATACTTGTGAGGAATTCTATTTTTGAGACTTCATAAGACTATGTCTATGGATTCTTTTAAAGGGGTCATTTCATGAGCAATCAAGTTCTTTTGATCTTTTGAGATTATAGAGTTTATTATACTATGAAAACATACTATAACTTTTAGAACATAACATTTTTCTTCAGTGGGAAAAAATATAATGTACAACAATTATTATACGTCTTAAAACTAAACTGCAAAAAGAAGTCATGAATTTGTCTCAATCACAGTAAGGTAATGCTGAGATATAGAATGAACACTTTTATTCCAAAACATCAAAAGAACTAAAAATATGAGGAAAATGTGGTTGAATTTGCCAAGTCTCGTGCTGTTTCTGGCTGTGTTGTAGCACCTGTTACGGTGGCTAACAAGGAGAAAACCCATATGCAGACAGCTTACAATAAACATGACTTTATTGAACAAAAACTCCCTCGAGGGGGATAACTCAAAAAACTAAACTAAAAACAAAGACAACATGAAACATTCAACAATCAACAACCGGCACAAGACAGCAAACACAAGGGCATTAAAAAGGGAAGGAACTAAGGGGGGTAATAAGGGAAAGCAGGTGAAGGGAATTAACTTAAAACAGGATTAACGAGGAAACAAGGGTGCGGGGTCGGAGTTAACAAAGTACTACGTAAACAAAGGCAATGTAAACAAAGGCCATGTGCGTCCACAGAGAACAAAGACCCAGAGCATGAGTCCAGATCCTGACCAGATCCTCCAAGAAACAAAAACCAAGACCCGGATTGAGTCAGGATCTAGACATCATGCTCTGACATAAAACACAGGGACTGTTAGCGTCCTGGCTAGGAAACTAGGAACAACTCAAGACAAGAATCCAGGACCCTGACACAGTTGTTCTGCATATTCTTCAAAAAAATATTTTTAACAAGATCAGTGATCATTTCAGGCCATCCTTAACAGTGCAGAACATTTGGATTGTGTTGAGAAGCTTTGATAGTGTAATACAGCTTTACAAAAAGTGAGAGTGGACCTCAGGGTGAAAAATATAAAAATGTTCATATTACCGCTTTAATTTTGTATCATAAAATGATTTATGAGGTATCGTGATGTATCATTTTACAAAAAAGAATATATATTTTTGTATTAGCAGAGATAAAAAAATATTAAACAATAGCAGACATTTGAAGTTAAGCCAAACTTCACAGACATGCCGACCAAATTCATGGTTCAATTGGGAATTTCAAAAGAGTATTTATAAGCCTTTTTGTAACACCAATGTCAAGACACAAGCCATTTTGGTACTAACACGGTGCAGACAGAAAAGAGCAGTTAGCAGGCATTTACAAGATTGCACTCTCTTCCAACATGAATTATATAACCAAACAAAGTTCAGCGTTGGAAGGTCAGATGAATAATGAACAATGCTGCTCTGGCATTAAAGAGGAGCCTGATTTATGTTCCATTTAAAATGTAGTCATCTGCATAGTTTTATTGTTTAAAAATACCCCAAACAAGCTTGATCAAGGCTGATCTAATTTCATTTAACAGTGATACTTATAACATAAGAATAACCACAACAATGTAATGTCTGCAAACATTTTGTTTAGCGTTCTGACAAGAGCGCTAGCGCCTAAGTCCTTTTGATGTCTAAAGAGCACACAAGATTTTCACAACAGATACTTGCTGCCCTCTGTATGGATGGTGAAGCCTCGTTTAAGATCTTGGACAGCAGAACAAATGGAATTATTTATTAGACTAAAATATTTATCTGGGATTTTACCGAGCCCGCAGTAGCACATCAGATTACATTCAGTGCAAAGCCAAAGTGGGAGATTTACAGAATATTAAAAGCAGTTTAAACATTTTAGAAGCTGTTTTGCAAGGCTGTTGTGCATTTACTGGTATAAATTGTGTAACACTAGCAAAGCATTTTTCATCACTCCAATTAAAACCAAATGCATTTTTACAAAACCAGACCATAGTTACATGCAGCTCGTGTGTAAGCACTTACAAGATCCAGGAGAGCTCACATTGCATCAATTAGTATTGGTACTTTGCTAAAACAATAACATTGGATGCTATTGATGTCCAAACGTCACTAAAGATCCTATATATGATTTTACAGCTGTTTTCTAACTGCAGAGGATGTGAAGTTTATCAGTATATAATTTATATTTGTTCATTTCTCTAACACAAAGTTTCTGTTTCTCACACACATGATGTTCTGGTAAAGTATAATCTGAGTTTGCCATTATTAAATCATGTTTATGTTGTTTCAGAGTTTTTCATTTTTTTGTAAAATATATTTTACATTTCTTTAGCCAATTTGTCTATATATATTATTTTTAGATTCTTCGAAATATGTTTATATTCTGACCTTTGAGGTACTTTGAGATGCATTTATGTGTGAAAGGTACAAATAAGTGTACTATTAGAATTATTATTACATTGACATTTCAACAGCTTTCAAACTGGCGCTGCACTGTATGAAGCTTCTCACATCCATAAATAGCCGAAGATGATGAGCTTATGTGCATGCTCTTGTGTAGACATGTTGTTTTCCAGCACAACACCTCTGGACGCTGACATGTTATCAGTAGGTCTTCCGTGATGAGGCTGTGAGATTAATCTGCATGTGTGAGTGTAAAAGGTGCTGAGAAGCTGCACCTGTCACACACTATAGCATATGATACTGTACTTTCATACATGCATTAATGCACCACAACATGCTCCAATGACAGCATAGAGCGAAAAACACACAACATATGAGGACGCTGCATCAAATCAACAAAAAGGATTAAAAGGTGACAATTACAAGAACTTCTGCCATCTGCAAGCTGGGAAGCATGCAGGAGCTTGTGCCAATTTGAGCGTTCTGTAAATGTGCAATTAAGTGTCGAGTAGCATGCTGGTAGCCGAGGCATAATACAGATTCCGGGGGCCATTTCAAAAGGATGCAGGGGACATGCAGAGCACTTATAGTGTTGCTCCTTTCTGCTGGAGCTTTAAAGCAGTGAAGAGTATGCGCATGGGTTTCTTGGCATGTTTCTCCCTTATGACAAAAGCGTGTGGCAGTGCACAAGAAGAGCCTGCTGTTTGCCGCACCACCTTCACATACATGTCAAATTTAGATTTCTGACATAAAAATCGTATAACTCCACCCACATGAAGTTACTTATACTCCCCCCCTGTTATTTACCGATTATTTTAATGGCGAGGTTGTGGAGGTAGCTATTAAAAACCCAAAATATCCAAAATATAAATAGTGGGTGTCAAAGTTAGCACGTTTGATCTGCTTTTCTAATGTTGTTTTATAGACATACAGTATCTAAGCAGCTCTTTAACTCAGAACACTCACACACACATATATATCATAAATTATAGAATGTGTATATATGATATGATATGATATGATATGATTTTAGAAGCTTCAGTAGCTGTCCCGTTTATGTTAGCATTTTATGTGGGCCAATGGTTACAAGGTACATCATTTAAATGTTAATTTTAATGTGTAATAACAAGCTACATATCATTGAGAAATTCAGTGTCTCTATGAATCTGAAATGACAAACTGCTAAGTGGCTTGGCAAACACTGTCTCAATAATTGCTTATAAACTTTCCTGAACTGCTACAATTTAACTTTGTATCCTGTTTTCTTTTCCTCTCATTTTATGTTAATGGTCAGGTAATGAGGTCATTTTATAGTGCTAATGAGAGTATTAGGCTTGGAGCTATGGTCATTATTTCCTTACTCATGAAATAGTGAACATTTGCTGGCGTTTTGTGACAATAGAAACAGTATCAACTTCAAGTTTTCTGTGCCATAAAATGAGTGAAAATATCATCATCATCTACATATTCTACCATTATTATATCATAAATTATCACGTATGTATCTTTTTAAAGACCCCTAAAACTGCTAGATGGGCACATTTTCTTTTCTGTGAATTTCCTCTTAAAACAGCTAGTTGGAGTGTATAAATGGCTGAAACTGTATAAAACTGAATAACTGTATACTAAAACTGTATAACTGTATACTACAACTGCATAAATATTAAAGCAAAAAGACATAAGCTAAAGGCCACATTAATTCATAAGCTCTTTAATATTACCTAAGCAACTCTTTTATATTTATGGATATTTATGAATGTTATGTTTTATGGTCACATTATAATATCCAAGTACTATTAATATGAAGACATTCATCATGATGTCCATGATGTCCAATGTCCTTATGACCATTCTTTGAGGTGTTGCTATATAGTCTTTTCTAGACATTCACATCTGTAAGGTTTAAAGATCTAAGGTTATGTAATTAAAACACTGTTATATTCTTATATTATATGAGAAAACGTTTTGAGAAAGTTTTTTTCACAGAGAATGTAGTAGACTTTTATTTGTGCCACGATAGAGAACACAGTCTCAGAGCAGAACGCAGAGCAGAGTGCTGAATGTGATCGATCGTCAATGTCTAAACATGAATCCCAGTTTAATGCCTGCATCTAGAACATTTCAAACATCGAACACTCTGTAAAGTCAGATGCTGCCTCTAAATATAAAAGCCCCATAGATGCAGGATTATTCCAATAAAAATGCAATAAATAACAAAAAAATCTTCTGATTTATAAAATTAAGAGGATTTTCAGAAATTGAGTCTTTCAGCACTCTCTCACTAGTGACTGGAATCATTAAAGGAATAACTCACCACAAAATGAAAATCGTGTTATCATTAACCCTTGTGTCAGTACAAACCTATATTGTACATTAGCTAGAGTGGCTGTTAAGCTTAAAGAACCATAAAAGTAGCCCATATTACATGTGGCTTCAGAAGATTTGGAATGTAATACACATGATAGCTTTGTGTGCCAAATAGATCAGGTTATTTGCTAAAACACAGGCTTAGACTGTGCTATTACTCTCAAACCTTATGTATGTCCGAGCACATTCATATTTGGCACCTCAAAAGGTATTGCTTCTCTCTGTGAATATCCTGGTTTTTCTATAGTATTAAACTGAATGGGGACTGCAGCTATCAGCTTCCAAAATAAAAAAAAGCATTTGTTATTAATGCCATTGGTACACCATTTTTGCAGCCCATTTTCAGAAGCATTTTCAGTAAAAAATTTAATTAGCTCATGATTTCAAGTTTATTTTTTCATATTAGATCTTGACAGGTTTGGAATGACATGAAGGTGAGTAAATGATGACAGAACTATCCCTTTAAGTGCAGGTACATTCCTCTCCTCACGAGAGGCAGGCGCTGTGCTCTCTCTTCAGCTGAGCTTCCCTCAACCTGTCTGCAAAGTCTCCAGGCCTTATTTCATCATTAGCGGCTAATCTTGCTTTCTCTCTAGCCCCCTCTCTCTCTCTCACTGTATCCCTCCATCTTACCCCCTCATAAACACACTCTATGTCCTTTTAAACACACTGCAAGCTTTCTACACAAAGTTTGGCATTAACAAAATGTCAGATAAATTCCCCTCAAGGCCTGCTAAGGTGTTGAATTAAGCACAACATGCAAAAATGGACTTCTAATGAAGTGCATTAACCTGGGGTACAGAGTATTCATTTACCGGCCAGTTTGTGTGCCTTTTTCTCATATCCCTCCTTTATTTCCCCCACCATTTTCTCTCCTTTCAGAATGAGACTGAATGTACCAAAAAAATAGGGTAATAGAGAGCATAAAAATGTTCCAATTCATTCAGGGCTCAGAAGCATGTTTTAAAAAAAATAGCTATAAAAAACCTTCAAACAAGAGGGAGAATAGGGAGAAATGAATAAAAAGTGGGAAAAGCATGAAAGAAAAAGACATTTGTCAGTCGGAAGTCCAGTGTCTGTATTGTCGTTGGGAGCTATTGTGTGTCAAGGCCTAAAAAACAGATTTTTCCAAGTGCATTTATCTGCTTTTGGATGTGCTATGGCGCAGCAACAGAAGGATGGAGATGTGTAGGGGTTATCCATCAGGCCTTCTGTACTCACCCACAGGCCCAGTTCAAAAAAGTCTTATCTTAAAATCTTTTAGTTTCACGCACTCATAATTTTGGGCCTCAGGCATTTGGCTTGAATATAAATATATAGATATCCTTTATGTATATGTAAGGGTCAGGATTATGTTTTGTGTTTGGTTTCAGGGTCCATATCTCACAAGTTCCCTTTTCAGTTATCACTCCTTGCGATTAATTATGAAAGACTACTTTGTTTGTTACCTTAGTTACAGATTAGCTTCACCTGCTGTTGTTTACTTTAGCATGGGTTACAAGGTTATACAGCATACGTGACAATAGTAGCTTCTCATTTTCTAAACATCCATGTTGGTTGAAAAAAATGCATTTCAGAAGGGGCAAATTATTAGCCTGCATCAAGCAAATTGATTTTCGAAAACCCATGATTTGGTCACTACAAACTTTTGACTTTAACACCATTGAAAAGAATTGGGATGTGCTGGAGAAAACTTGGTGAACTCCATTTTTTCACAATTTACCACTTCACATGTGGCTTTTGGGGTGTATTATTTTATTTTTGTGGTGTATCCATTTCGTAGGCTAATACACTAAAGATCTACTAATTTACAGGCTTTTATTTTATACAACAAAAAATATCATATTAGTCTATCACCAGGTCTTTGCTTTTACTAAAGTGTTTGGATGCGGACAGCATCATTAATTTTACATGTTGAGTTAATGACAGCTGTAGGAAACAACCCCAGAGCTACACTCTGACTGTCTGAATGTGACATAATCTCACAGTATTTAGTACCTCAATAGCTGCTAATTCACTTCCTCAAGAGGGCATGATCCCATGAGTTTTTGGATTATCTCAGATTAATTTCACAACCACCGCAGCTCATTCACACTCAGTACCCTTAAAACAAACTAATCCTATTGTCAAATATATCAGATTACTCACCCATTCCTGAACTCCTGAAGTCGTTTTTGAAAATTATAGGTCATGTAAAATCTCTCTGTAAGTTTTTGTTGCATAGAAATTTGTTGCAAAACTATCTTAAACACCAAATTATAAGCTATCAACATCCTGTCATTCCATGCTTATAGACATGTGTAGCAAACATCGTAAATGTGTTTAAATCTGTTTCTATACAGTATACCTCCAGTACAAAGACCTAAAACCATAGAGCGCTTCCCTCTCTTTATTACAGAGAAGATACTTAGTGATTACTCAAAAAAATTACCAAATCAGTCATGCATTAGAAATTAATTATTGACTACTTTAAAGTGTGAAATTTAAATGTGACAGCATGAGGGCATTTGGGAATAAAGATGAATGGTAGTGATGACATTTTTGTTTAAACAGCTATGGCTATGACAATGTCCTCTAATATTACACATGCCTAAAACCCAAATCCTGCTAAATATTAAATTATAAGACAGAAAAATGTTAATTGAAACGAAACATAATTGATATATAAAAGCTGCTGTCTGGGATGATAATTTTTCCTGCATGATTTATTATGAGTTTTGGAGTTCACAGGGTGCTAAACGATAGGGATTTATTTTGTATAGGTGGGCTGTACTATTGCTTGATTCAGCAATTTACTGTGTCATCTTCGATGACGAGTTTCTTTGTGAAGAATCTGTACAATCTCAAATTGTATTTAAGGACTAATTCAATTTAGAGGTTAATTAAATTATTTTTGACACACAATCTATAAAGGGTACAAAGCCCAGTGTGGCTAAACTTGCCAACAGCTGGTGAATTAAGAAGTTTTACTAGCTATAATATTATAATAATAGTAAACATTTTGCCTTTTATGAGATATTTCCTTGCAAATATACATTTTTGTCCAAATGCAAAATAAACCACTACGCTATTTTTCTGTGTATTTCCGGCCTCTAAAGAAGATCAAAACTATGTGGCTTGATTTGTGCATTATAGATGAATTTATCATGAAATGAAAAATGTACAAATAAAGATTTAATATTTACAATGTGAATATCAGTGGAAACATGATTTACATTACATTCAAGGAAACATTTTATTCATTACTTCATTCATGCTGCTACAGTAAAGTCTTATGAGACAGTGATCATATTTGATGCTTCGTTTTATTTCTTTAAAAAACTGCAGTGCTGATAGACAACACTTTGAATAATTACACACATGGAAAAGTTGTTTAAGTTGTTTAAGTTAATTATTCCAACTTAACTGCAGTCTGTAATAGAACTGGCAAAACATTATTGAATCACTTAAACAAAATTAAAATAAGCATAAATCACCAAGCAAGTCATTTAGAAAAAAGGTTTATTGATATAATAAACATAAAGTGAAAATAGGGGATGAATAAGAATACAGTCATTATCTTGAGGAACTCATTCAACTCCTGTTAATTATATTAGACAATTTAGATCTATAAATACTGACTGATGTTTTACTGCTATTGTTATACTGATGTATTACCGTATCTTTTTGCATGGAGTGACCTTTTATATTCCTGAGAGCATTCCGGCCATTTGTCCAGTACAGAGGGGTTTAAAATATTTTCTGATTGGTCACTTTAATTATCTTATGTTGGTTTCAGTCACATGGTAAAGGAAAAGATAAAAAGTAATGTGCTCTGTCTCTTTATTTTGTTTCTGTCTCTTTATTTTCATTCTCTGGGTGTTTTTCCTTGAGCTCTGCTCTTGAATTCTGTCCTTACTTTATGCTCTTATTCTTTACCTGAGCTCTAGGCCCAACTTCCTGTCCTCAATGGCCCTCTCTTTCTTCATCTTTTCTTTCTTTTTTTCTTTACTTTATATTCTTTGTCAATAAAGGAATACTATTAAGACATACTGGTTATAGTTAACAGTACAGTATTTGCCATTTTATGTATATTTATTGTAACCAGTTCAGTCAGTAATGTTAGTAAATACTTTTACCTATCTAACTATTTGTAAAGTAGTTTTTATTTATAGTTAATGTTGCAATAGCTAGGTATTGCAATACCATATAGTCATTACAGCAATGTTCTTCTACATATTAAGCTATCGTAACTGTGCTTATTTCCGTCATTGGTATAAGTAGCAATGGAAAATACACATACATAATAAACTTTACACAGTCTTGCTCGCAACATTTACATTTATAAGGCAACATTTACATTACGTAACATTTACTATGTAAATGTTACATAGTACATAGTACATAGATTACATAGTAATTTCGTCATTCCTACAACTATTGTAGTGAAACCGCCCTTACACTGTACTGCTGTTTAATGAAAGCAATAAGCCATTTGTTGTAGTTATTTTATAATGGATAACATTTACATGTATGCATCTGAAAGACACTTTTATCCAAAGTGACTTACATTGCATTATACTATACATTGTTTCTGAGTATGGCCTAGTATGATGCGCTAACCACTGAGCTACAGGAACGCATACAGGATAACACTGTAACACATGGCCCTGTTCTGTATATTTGTGTCATTTAGGGCCCCTGAATGAGGCTCCTGTAGTTATTTTGAGATTTTAATGAGCTTATGAATCAGGTTATGGATCTACTTGTGCGATGTCGCTGTCACTTTATAGCCAGTTAAATTTGTGCCCAGTTTAGAAGGTAGTGGCTTTACCACTTGTGTAAGTGGTAATGTGGATCTCCTGTAGAGAGAGCTGAAGTAAGTTTGATTTTGCAGAGATTGTGTTGGGGAGCGTAAAAGCCTTGCCGTTACTCTGAGCTCCACAGGAGCCCTTAGCTTAACTGTCTTTCAAACAAGCTAAAGTTTTGTCTGACAGTCCCACTGAAGGAGTTTCAACACTCACTGCATGCTTTGAAGAATCTACATTAGGAATGTTTGAATACCAAGTGCGCTCTGCAGTGGATTTTAAGCACCACTGGCTAAATGTTGCAGTATTATCTTACAGCATAAACCACATGTAAAGTTGTTTCAGTTGATTCAAATATAGGGATTTCACACAACGAAATGTTCACCGTACAGAGCACTGTTGATTGTTTTATGTTTCAAAAACTTTCATATTTAAAAGTTGTTGATGGCTGAAAAATCATTTCTCTCTTAGTGTACAATGCAAATGAAATGCACTGTTATCTTTAGACTCCAAGCATAGCGACTTCTGGTCTTCCCAAACTCTATCAATATGTTCACAGTTTAGAAATAATGCTTGACTGTAGCACTGCCAAAATAAGCCAATGGCTTTGGGAATGAAAGAGACATCTGTTTCATTGACACAGGATGTTTTAAATAATGCTAAATTAAATTTTAGTCAACCATGTTATTTGTCACTTTTCCTCCAGGAGAAACATGATGTGTGCTGCTTACAAATATATTATTTTTTATATATTTTTAAGAATAAAACAAATGAATTGAATAGAGCTTTGAGGTCAACATCCTCAGAAATGCAAATACAAACACACTTTATACACATTTTATATTTATATTCATAAGAGGAATATTTCCAATAAATATTTGTAATTTCTGTTTTTTTTTAAAACCTATTGAGTTGCATATGTAGACCTTATTGCTAAAACGTAAATAGCAATAACTGTAAATGTAACATGTTGTGATCAGATTATATGAGGCTGCAGTGTGAGCTGCTCAGCTATAAGTTTAAGACTTTACCTGAACGTTCATAAAAGTATTTATTGCATTGGCGTATGGAGTGGCTTCATTTTTTGATGAAGCAGTCACACTGCTAGCAAACAAGAATGTACTGCTTGCTTATAATCCACTTTAAATAGCTCACCATCATCTTAGTCCAGAACCACAAACATATCGACCCTGAAAAGATGTTGATGCTGTTTGAACAATTACCTTAAAAGAGGACATTTTCTTTTGCTTACCCGATTCATTTACTTCACTTGTATCCAGCACAGACATTTGTCCCTCCTGTTGTCATCGCTCATATGAAAACAATTTTAAAAAATGGATGGCATTATAGGCAGTGTTGGTAGTTTAGCTAGAGACGAAAACAAGTGTGTGGAAACATTTTCGTGAATGTTGACATTTTCTGCAAACTTCATGATCAATTCTAAAAGCAAATGCTGTGAAGGACAAATACTAGCATAAATACTGAGGCAAAGCGAGTTTAACAAATATCTACTCTTTAAATATCTAACAACTTCAAAATCAAGTATTTTGGCCAAAGATTGTTCACATGTCAATTGCTCAATGCACCACCAGGTTCTCATCTATCAGTCTATTCTTTGCCAGTCCACTGGCCACTGTGTCCACTGTGAAGTCTGCATCAGTATGGGTGCACACTTCCAAGTCCACCTAATGTGTGCCAATTGAGACATGGTCTGTGATGTCTTTAAATAGCCTAAAAATGGTATTTTGGAAGTCATTGCTGTTATTTTTTAATATTGGCAACTGTGTTCTATTGCATTTGGATGGTTCACACATGGGAATAACACAAAAATAGTATTTGCTCTCATTTTTCCAGTTCTATTGAAATCCTTGTCGCACACAGTATCAACACCACACAGTATCAATGCAATTGATGTGCAACGCTTTTCTTTTCTTTGTTGCTGGTAGCATCTGCTGCCCTGATTGTTCTCTCCAGGATTGCAGGAATTTATCTGCTCTTTTTCTGGTCTGGCCATTCATCAGGGGAGAGAGGGTTCTCTCTGCATGAGCATCACCCTGGCTCTCATCTTGCATGTTGACGGACACAGGTGGCTGACAAAAGCCAGCAAGGGAGTCTGCTACTCTCACATCACACTGCTTGTCCGGGGTTCTGGCAGGGATTTGGTGGGCTTATCATCGGTCCACAGAAGTGCTCTGTCATGCTTCTGATTGGGTTTAATTTGGTTTCTTTCTCTTCTGCTTTTAAACTGCACCTCATGTTTCCTTTAATGTCAAAAAAAGTCCTCAGAGAAAAACCCACCAAAAACCACCAGTGACTCACCACCTGATGTTATTTGGTAATATTAAAAGAAAAAAACAAATGCAGAAAACGCTGTCCAGGCATGTTCTACCAGCACAACAACATAGGGTTGAGGCTGTAGCTAAACAGTTGCATTTCTTGCATTGTGAGCAAGAAATCATGGGCATATAATTAGACTAGATAGCTAAAGGTATGCTTCCCAAGATTTCGACAAGTGTTATGTTATACTGAATCAAGAATGATGTTCTTAGCTGGAAAATCGGAATCTCTCTTGAAGCCACATGAGGGCAGTGAAAGCTGGTGAGTGCTGGGATACTATGTATACTGCCTATGTATGTGTGCTCCAAACTGGTCACCCTCGAGGTACCATTGCAGTTAGAGTCCTGCCCAGAGAGCAAGACAACTCATTAGCTCATTATTCAGAGTATTTTAACATTACCCCAACACATGACCTGTGGCAAACATTCCATCTATCTGTAACTACAGAATCTCTCTATGCTTTAGGGATCAGGATGATATTCTTCAGCAAATAGCTCTTACAGTCCAGACATAAGGGTGATCATGGTTGAAATACGACCAAAGTATTGTTTAACCACCACTTTACCTGATACATCCACCTGTTTAAAGACTTCTGTTGATTTTAAAATGGTCTGAAAGTCCAGATAGAATATTAGTTAGCCTGAAAGGAAAAGTAGGGTTATTTGCAGAAATTGAAATTTCCACTGTCAGAATAAACCCTTATGGAAACTAACCATGGTTTACTTACAGTGTAGTAACCATATTTTTTGGGACGTTGATTACCCTTTGTAATTAATTTTACTACAAATACTATGGTTGCTGTAGTAAAAGCATGGTTATTTTTTGTATGAAAGTACAGCTTCTAGATTTTATTACATAAATCTCCCTTGGGTGGCTTTAAATGTATAAAATTTTGCTGCTGGTGGGTGGAACGAGGAAAATATCATTCCTTTTCTGGTAAGCCTGCAGTGATGTCATCTGAGAGGAAGCTAGGAATAAATTGTTCCAGCCTGTTGACATGCTTCTAGTGTCATTTTTTCTAAATTGGCACATAACAACATTTCCTTCTGCTGCTTTGTTTACACATCCACAATCGAACACAAAGTCAATGACAGGGGGGTGGGGGAGTCGTATTACACACAACAACATGACGCTGCTTAAATGGTGAACAGGGAAGCGTGTGAACCCCAGCGGTCACTAAACTCAGAAAAGGCTGTTGAGAAGAAAATGGGACACATTTGCTCCGTTTGATTTTACCAGCTGGAAGAAAACAAGGGGAAGATTAACAGGTAAACTATTGAATAGCACCTCATACAGAGACCCCGGGACTGGTGCATCAAGGGAACAAATCAGACCAATACTTACAAAGACCTCTGAAGACTCTGAAACACCAGACAACCATGGTCAGATGTTATTTAGAATCAGCAGAAAGCCTACAGTCTGTAATTGTACTAAAAGAATGGTGAATGTAAACAAGAGAATTATTTGATATTTCTTTTTGCGTATGGCTGAAGAATGTC
>JAZGTJ010004719.1:0-29820 GCA_036877575.1 Botia almorhae
GATGCTGTGACGTTATTCTTTCAAAACTATCACAATAAATTTATATGACGGAAATGATGGAAGTCTATAATTTTTCAGGGCTTTTAATTGGTTGCTTTCTAATTAAAAGATCAGCAGTGCATTAGTACATGAACAAACACTTCCCTAAATGTGAGGCCAGGAACAGTGAAGTCTTTTCCATCTAGAAGATAAACAGATCAATGACTAATGTGTGCCTGACAGTGCCTAGCTCCTCTGGTGTCCAAAACCAAAAACCTTGAGCAAGAGAACCACATAACATGATTTAGGGCTTTTTTATTGGTATGAAGACCTGGCCAGCCTTCATCATAGAGTAAATTGTGATGCTGTACGGGCGAGTACATGAGAATGAAAGTCTGTATGTTGGCTAATGCTGAACGGTATATGGGCCAATCAGTGTGTCAATCCTCAATAGAAGGGCTCAGGAAATAGCAGGTTATGAAATGGTCATGTCAAACCCCATACAAAATGCTGCAGATGGACTCTCTAAGTGGGTCTCATGAACATCACAAAGTAAAATGATTTCTGCAGTGAGGTGCTCAAAAATATTGATGTAGGTGATGTAGGTTGACGTAGCATAGTATTGAGGAATGTGTGATTATATAGGTGTGATTATATAAGTGATTTCCACCAATGGGGTGTTTGGAACAATGACATGTGCTTATATATATTTCCACAGCAGAAAATGCAATTTTCATTTTCAGTGATTTCTGTGGCACAGTCAGGGCCAGAGGAATATAAAGTGTGATGCCGTGAAACAGGCGCAATACAGTAATGAGCCACTAGAGGCCATGCGCTGTGATTATACTATATTCTCCTGCATCAATAATCTATGAATAATTCTTGAGCCAGTACATCAAAAACAGTCTTGTTCTAGACAAATACGTTTGATATGGTGCGCAAGGGTTTGTACCTCAAACTATTTTATTTTCATCTTGCTATCACAGATGTCGATAAAGTTCCCAGAATTCCCTAGTGTACTCTTAAATGTCCTGGCTCAGCTAATATTATCAGTTTGATTATTAAACATCCATTTATGAAAATGTGTAGAAAACACACAGCTTCGTGGTGTTTACTTACATTTATACCGCTGAGATGTAATAGCTCTGTATGATTGCTGTATATATTTCAAATTTAAGCGGTTATTAGTTCTGCTGAATTATGCATTGTGTATTCTAGCGCGGCATGAAGAGCTCTTTGTAAACATCTGCTGTGAGAACATCTCACCAGGGGTCTGATGTGAAAAGCGTGTGGTGTGTGTACATGTACAAATGTATGTCTAGCCTCCAGGGACTGTCATCTCTAGCATATATGTCATATATTATTTCGCTGAAACGCACTGTTTTACTGTAACACAGCAGGTGCTCTCCATCAGATTAATGTTTGTGTGTTTTTGATTAAGGACAGACTCTTAAGTATACAGTATGTGTGCATTGTGAATAGTAAGGTAAACATCACTATTACGTTTGCTTGTACTAAGTGTTAAACTGAAGCATACTCGTCATGTTCTGTTTATGCTGCTGACCTGATTATACAAATCACACTTCTTATTAAGTAGAGATTTGCTATTATGTCAAAGCAATCAGACTTATGTTTTTCACTCGCCTGATGATAAGATGGTGAAACAATCCCATAGACTTGCATTAAAGCAAAGATCAAATTTGTCACATTTATTTTTATGATTAAATGTTGATATCCTGTATGTATAACCAATATAATTGTTTGATTTTTGTTTTTTCTAAAAATATTCGATTTCAGTAAAAACATACAGTGTTATGCATTATTATTAAAATAATCCCAAATTAATTTTTCATCCTTGTTTGCAGCCTGTCTAACAGTTTAAATTGCTATGTTTTGCTTACTTGAGAATGAATGACAAAATTGTTATTGTACGCTAGTAGAGAACCACCAAAAATGAAGGTGTTTTTATCAGTAGACCCAACACTAAAGAACAGATTACCAATTAAGTAGAAATATGTAAATATCAATGAAAAAATTAGTCAAAACAATTATCTTTTTAACTCTAACCAGAATAGCACAGATTTTAAGGGTGGGCTCTTTAAACACCCTAGCAATGACCTAGCATACATAGCAACACACAAGGAAACATCCTGGAGACCACAAAGCAACTCATTGAATATGGTGGCAAGTTTTGCACAAGCCAAGAACGACTCACATTTTCTTTAGAAAATATAAATGTTTAGTTATACTTAATACAGTTTTGTGCAGACTTCATACGTTTTTAATTAGCACATTAGAGTATGTATAACCTCATGTCTAAAACACCTTAATGAAGTCCATGTTAAGCCCTGTGGTACAATTGAGATGGTTTATCAGCGGCATGATATCTCACGTTGGTGTGTTTTTTCCACAGGGTCCTTTATGGAAATAAGATTACAGAGCTGCCTCGAGGTGTTTTTGACGGATTGAGTGCATTAGAGTTACTGTAAGTACAGAAATGCTGCATGTGGTTCTTTACAGTTGCTTCTGACGCTTGTATTATGTCAAAGCACATTTACCACCCACATACGAGAAATGTCATAACAGCGTTGCTTAATGGTTTAGCAAGGCAGCACTTTCAAAAATACCATCCAGACAGTTATCGTAATGTTTGGGCTGTCTGCTTTTTTCTGACCTATCTCTATCTTCTTTTAGGCTGTTAAATGCCAATAAAATCCACTGTGTTCGTGTCGACGTCTTCAAGGACCTTGAAAACCTGTCTTTATTGTCTCTGTATGACAATAGGATCCAGACTTTAGACAAAGGCACATTTGCTCCACTGAAATCCATCCAGACACTGTACGAGGCTTTAATGTCCAAATATGATTTATATATTCCTCACATTGGCTAGTACTGCGCTTCAGTTTTGCTTGACTTTCACATGGTTACTTGTGTGATTTTATTGTTTGTACTCTTTCAGGCACTTGGCTGAAAACCCGTTTGTTTGTGACTGTGGTTTGAAGTGGCTGGCAGACTTTTTGCGTTCCAACCCGATTGAGACCAGCGGAGCTCGCTGCTCCAGCCCGCGGCGGCTCGCCAACAAACGCATCAGTCAAATCAAGAGCAAGAAGTTCAGATGTTCAGGTGGAAAAACAAACAAGAGCCTTTTATACTGTGCATAACTTTGGATTCTCCTCTTTTTAAACCGTTGCACACTTGTGATTTTGAAGGAGGGTTAGCTCTGTTTTTACCCTGGGTTATGTCCTCTTCTGAGGTTAACCCTGCATTGCAGTGCCAAAAACATATGTGGTGTGATATGATGCAGGGTAATTATGTAAGGACCAATTGTAATGGCAACAGCCAGCCAAGCATAAATACTCCCAGTACTTACATTATTGTATATTGTCACATGTTGGACGGTCTCAGAAACTTTAATGTCTTAGAGAAATGTTGAACAAAATGCTTAAACTTAAGTTTTGTAGAAACACATTTTTGCACATTCAAAATGACATGAAACAGCAAGCTCAGACATTTCCACAGAAAACAAGCAGTGTTGTGGCCTCATTATCATATATGAATGTAAAAATGTTATTGCCCAATTGTTGTTTAGAGACCTGATTTATATGCAAATTAACCCAGAGATTACAAATGTTCAGTGTAAAATCATGAAAACCCAGGATTATTATTAACCTAGGGTTTAAAATGACCCAGAGTTAACTATTTTGAGTTAATGTGTGAGAATGCTAAATGTGTTTTTAGTATTATATGTACATAAACACACATCATTCGTGTGTTATATTGCTTAGTGAGACACACTGGAGATCTTTGGTTTCAAACTCTTCCTGTTTAGCTCGGGGTCTCAAATCTTGATCTTTTTCTGGCATCTATGTTTATATAAGGTTTCATAACAGCTGTGTATTCTTGTTTCTTTGTTTCTTGTTTTTGCATGTGTTGCCATAGCAGCCAAGGAACAGTACTACATTCCGGGTTAGTTGTATATATCTGTCAAGCATCTCTAACTACTCGCAGAAAAAACTGTATTTCATTGTTACTGGAAGTCATGTATTTGATGCAAACCATGTGTGTTTGTCTCAGGTGCAGAAGACACACGTTTGAATAAGGACTGTAATAGCAGATCTGTATGTCCACCAAAATGCCGCTGTGAAGCTACTGTAGTGGACTGCTCAAATTTGCGTCTTACCAAGTTCCCAGAGCATCTGCCACTTTCTACTACTGAACTGTAAGAGCACGCATACAAAAACACACTTACTGCACATCTAGTCAGCTTACTACATAGGCAGTATTTTAAGCCATCATAAGCATGCTCCTAAAGGTTTGTCCAAAAGGTAACTACCTTCTTTTTGTCAAATTCTGAAGTGGTATTGCATGTATGCACTCCCAGAATGCATTTTGTCTCTAAAAAAATCCACGATGGCAGACAATGTGAGAAAAATTTAGATTTTGGAAACAATGTATTTAATAATGCAATGGATTGATAAAATAGTAAAAATTGAAATAAAAACGAAACCAGGTGAATCCAAATGAATTTGTGTGCTCTGTATTTTTAAACTTAATAGAGTACTGCATTGTTAGCAAGAAAGCTCTCTGGTTTTTAAAAAAGAATGTATGTTTGTAATCATTTTTATCATCTTGTTCATCTCGCTTCTTTCAGTCGTCTTAACAACAATGATCTGTCCATCCTGGAGGCTACAGGACTCTTTCAGTCTCTCACACATCTCAAGAAGATGTAAGTTTGACATGTATGTCAAATACACAATATAACTGAAACAACATCAAAATACAAAGTATAGCTTTCAATTATATAATGCTGCACAATAAACACTTTACTTGTTTACTTGATGTGTTTGTTTTTAGAAACCTTAGCAACAATAAAATCTCTGAGATTGAGGATGGAGCTTTTGACGGTGCATCATCTGTGGTTGAACTTCATTTGACCGCCAACCACTTGGTATCCGTGCGTGGAGGAATGTTCCGAGGAATGGACGGATTACGCATGCTGTAAGTGTCATTTGTACTGTCAGTATCAGGGTCAAATATCAAATATAATCACTGCTGAACCCCTGGGATACTGATCTAACTAGTTGTGGTTATCCATAACTACAGCTGTGGGTTTAATAGTATTCCCAAAAATCACTGACAAGTTAGGAAACTGCGATTAGAGATGATTGGTTAGACTGGTAAGAGATAGTTGGTTGGCTGGATAGATCATTTGATGTGTGGTTCATTGGCTGGTCAGCCAATTAATTGGCTGTTAACTGACAAAATGAATAGATGGAGAGATATTGGTAGAAAATCACCTGAATTCACAAAAAAAAAAAATTGTTAAATACATGAATAAATGAATGAATACATTCTCACAGCAATAGATTAATATACTTATTTGTCTAATTGTCGTGTAGAAATAACTGTATTACACAAATACCTTATTACTGATGACCAATAAAAGCAATTACTGTAGCTCAGTCTGTACCTTCAAACTTTTTATATCTTTTCTAGGATGCTGAGGAATAATCGCATCCGTTGCGTCCACAATAGCAGCTTCGCGGGCCTTCAGAACGTGCGTCTGCTCTCGCTCTACGACAACCAGCTCACCACGATCATGCCTGGAGCTTTTGACATGCTGCCAAACCTCTCCACCCTGTAATGGCCTCTCGTTCCTGCCACTGCGTGATGTTAGTGAAAGCATTTGAACTGTTTTTATTTACTGCTCATTATGTTTTCAATGTCATTCCTGTAATATTCTTTAGAAACCTGCTGGCAAACCCTTTTAACTGCGACTGTCGCCTGTCTTGGTTGGGAGAATGGCTTCGTTCTCGGCAGATTGTGACGGGGAACCCTCGCTGTCAGAATCCCGCCTTCCTCAGAGAGATCCCATTGCAGGACGTGGCAAAGCCAGACTTCCTCTGCAGCAAGGGTAAAATTTAGCCTATCAAAACATTGACGCTTTTAACTATGCAAGCTCAGTTTCACATTGCTGCATTCAAAAATGCGTTCAGAAGTTATGCATAACTTGATGCATGACAGTTTTCTCTGTCAATAGACAGTGAATGTTGCTGAACAAATAAGCTGTTGACAAGTTTACAGCTAGCTACCTGAATAATAGTAGTAACAGTGCAGAAAGTAACTCTATTGCCTTGAGGTTTAAGGGGCTAAGTGCACCACAAGACTTGCTCATCACCTTCAAAAATATCAAGTCATCAAGTATTACTTACAGAAAGACTTACTGTGCTTGGAGGGAGGGACCTTTAGACATATTTAGAGACCTAAACATCCCAGAGCAGGGGTGTCAAACTCAGCTCCTGGAGGGCCAGTGTCCTGCAGAGTTTAGCTCCAATCAGCTCCAGAACACCTGCCTGGAGGTTTTTACTAATCCTCAAGGCCTTGATTAGCTGGACCAGATGTGTTTAATTAGGGTTGAAGGTAAATTCTATAGGACACTGGCCCTCCAGGAACTAAGTTTAATACCCCTGTCTTAAAGACTTGGCGGTAGAGTTTTTGATCTGGGTCTTTGAGAAACCACTCAGAACACCCTAGAAACCACCTAGTAATGTCCTAGTACTGCACTTATACAGCAATATTATCATTTATATGACTCTCTTAATCTCTCTCGCTCTCTCTTTCTTTCTCTATCTCTCTCTGTTTATACATTCTTTAAGTTGTCTTGGAAGACGACACTAGCTGTGTCCCCAGACCAGAGTGTCCAGAGGAGTGCACTTGTCTGGATACTGTGGTGCGTTGCAGTAACAAACACTTGTCTGGCTTACCTCGTGGCGTCCCACGTAATGTCACTGAACTGTGAGTCATATATTCAGGGGTGGGCGGAAGGCTGGAGTTTATGTAAATGCTTTGGGATTCCTGTCTGGCTGTATTTCAGTATCTCATTAACTGATGGCAGACTTCCTGTCTCCATAGATACCTGGATGGGAATCAGTTTGTTGCGGTGCCCAAAGAGCTTTCAACATATAAACACCTACAGCTCATGTGAGTGTCTTATGCTTGAACCATGACCTTGAATAACTCTAACAGTATTACAGCAGTTTCATATTCAGCCACTAGGGACAGTGTGTCTAATAATTGCTTGTATATATATATATATATAGCATTATATAATGCTATTTAACCCTATATGTAAGGTATAATCTACACTGAGCCTGTTGTTATCACAAACAAATCCCCAACAGGATGATCAGGACCCTGATGCAAAGTAGAGATGTAGAGATAGTAGAAATTATATATTTATTATACATATTTAATACCTTCATTATATATTTGCGTGCATATTCCAGTTTGGTTTTATTGTGTTCACTTGTTTACCCACAAGCTAAAGACAAAAAAGTACAAAATAATATAACATATCATTAGTCATATTTAAGAGCGTTTTTAACAAGGTTTTAACTACAATTAAAAAGTTGGTAGAAAAAAAAAACATTTGTGTAATTTGACTTTTGACCCACAAGTTACATTTTTGTCCTTTTCTCCAGTCAAACATGTTGTATTCAGGAGCACTGCAAAATTTTCAAAAAGCTTTAAGAAGGCATTTGAGTGTACTCATGTATTTTTAATTAGAATATAATTAGTTTTTCCTTGTACATACACTTTGACAGCCTAAAACATGATCTGAAACATTTAAATAAGACATGGACCTTGAATTCAGCCCTTGATATAGATACATGAGATTTAATGCTTTTTGGCTTTGAACATTTCAGAGACTTGAGCAACAATAAAATCAGTTCCTTGGCCAACTCGTCTTTTGCCAACATGAGTCAGCTCACCACACTGTAAGTGTCTCTCTCTCTCTCTCTTTCTCTCTCATACACACATACACATTTCATGTTTAATGGGCCCATTCCATATATTCTATAGACCTTTTTTATACTGTACATACTACATATTCTATATAGTTATATATAACTATCACAGACCACACACACCACACACACATAATTTGATTATCTACTGTTGACTATCAGTGATGTCTTTCTGTCAGCTGTTCGGCTTATTGTGTTATTGTGTTTTACAGGATCTTGAGTTATAATGCACTGAACTGTATCCCTCCTCTTGTGTTTGGGGGGCTGTCCTCTCTACGACTGCTGTGAGTGTCTCATACTCAAACGCACCTTGATGTAAATCTTGCCATTGATGTATAACTGTTATGTGTCATCCACACCAGCCTCTAATTTCCTCAAATATATATTAGAAGAACAAGAATATATTATATAATATTTAATAGGTATTAGGGCTGTCACAACATCAGATTTTTACTACATTATCGTGGCCAAAAAAATTCAAAGAACTCAACTATATTATCATGCTATCTGATGAAATGTTTTAAAATAACCAAATACATAATGCTATTAGCCAAAATCTTTACATGTATTTATTTTGTGTTTTCTCTTTTTAACCCAATGATTCACACCAACAATACAAGTGTAGGGGTGCAGAGAGAGAGTTTGTAACCCTTGTGGCTTTAGGCAAAATGTTATGCAAAAATGGGTACAGAAGCACCACCTACTGTGTTGAAGTGTCGACCAAAAACTGGCACTGAAATATTTATGATTATCATATGTGTTGTATTAACGCAATATCAATAATCATGATTATTATCATTGTATTGTTAATACTGGTATTTTGTGACCCCACTAATATGTACATTACAAGAAATCATCTTAAAAATCCCTTAAAACACTTTAACATTATTATTTACATTTATTTGTTTGGCGGAGGTTTTGCAATGCAAGTTGTTTGTTTAATTAAAATTATACCTCTCTGCCAACTGAGCTACAGAAATGTTTTATGGTTGTGAATGTGCTGTTCATTTGACCTGTTCTCGACCCATAATCCCTTGCACTTGTCCATTTGCTGCAGCTCTCTCCATGGCAACAATATTTCCGAACTACACCAAGAAATCTTCAGAGATGCCACATCTTTATCACACCTGTGAGTCACACCTGTTGTCTCTGTACACAGTTACATTTGCACATGTATAAGGGTCAATGGCAAATAAAATATACCAGATGATTTAAAATATACTATAGTTTGTGTTAAGGTTCTAGAAATGCATTCTTATTGGTTTCATATATTCTTTTAAATTCGCTCATACAATTTTCTGATGCAAATACTGATCATTTAATTACTGAAAAGGTAAGGAAGTGTGACCATGGAGTAAAATGTGCAAAATATTTTTAAAATATATTAAATCCATATATTTTGTATTATCATCAAGGGCCATTGGTGCAAATCCACTGTATTGTGACTGTCGTCTGCGTTGGCTGTCTGACTGGGTGAAAAGTGGGTACAAAGAACCCGGGATTGCTTTTTGTGCAGGCCCACAGGGCATGGAGGGTAAACTCCTGCTCACCACACCTGGTAGTACCTTCCAATGCTCAGGTGGGTACCAAGAATTAAAAAGAGAGAAAACTAATTTCTTGTTTAAAAGCTGTTTTAAAAAACTGATGTTCCTCAGGGCCTGTGGATCCATCTGTTGCTGGAAAATGCAGCCCATGTTCTTCGAACCCCTGCCAGAATCAGGCCCGGTGCTACAGTGACCCTGTACATCTGTACAAATGCATCTGCCCACAAGGTTACAAGGTGCTAATCATTCTTCACTTAGAAATACTTTTAAAGAAATATTATACACAAAGTTTGCTTGTTTTTACAAACTAAATGTAAAAGTGGAAATATGTAATAGGGAGATTAAATTTTGAAGTATATTTTATTGAGCCATACAGATGTGCTCTTTATTTGATCTTCTAAAAAAGTGCTGAAAAGGGTTCTTCATGGTGATGCCACAAAAGAACCATTTTTGTTTCCCAAAGAACCTTTCAGTCAAAGGGTCTTAAAAAGAACCATTTCTTTCCTACCTTTGTATAATCCGTAGACCTTTTCTCCACTACAAAGAACATTTTACCAACTGAGCTATAGTGTTCCTGTATGTTAATGGTTCTGTATGGAACCATACAACTTGACAAGTAGCCTTTTATAAACCATGTATGTACCATCTCAATTATCTCTGCTGCATTCCGCTGTCTATCTAGGGGAGAAACTGTGAGCTTCCTGTTGATGTCTGTGAAGGCAATCCGTGTGTAAATGGAGGAACCTGTAGTAGCAAAGAGGCGGGAAAAGGCTTCAGGTGAAAACACACTCCCTGCTTTGTACTAACATTCACAGCTGTACAGAGTCACCAGAGATGAACATCTCCATGTTTGCCTGTCTCTCACCAGCTGTACGTGTCCACTGGGATACGATGGTCAATTCTGTGAGGTAAACATTGATGATTGTGTAGACAACAAGTGTGAAAATGGCACCATCTGTGTGGATGGAGTGGGAAATTACACCTGTGTCTGTCCTCACCCCTTCTCAGGTAAATATGACAACAGATTATTTAAGGTACTTCAGTTACTCAAGTGCACAATGGTGATAATTCAGGAATCGCCCCTTGTGGGATTTAAAACTATAACATTGAAATGTTGTACTATTACATTGTAAATGTACATGACAGGCCAAAGATGTGAAGAATATGAGGAAGATCTTTGTTATCCTGGTCAAAATCCCTGTCATCGCGGCTCTACTTGTATACCAACTGTCACGGGACCAAAGTAAGTCTAGTGGAGATGGGGAAAGCCGGAGGCAAATTGTACCACAAAATGTCTTCAATCACAAAGTGTTCATGCAGTAAAGAAACCTATAAAAATGTTTTAGAAAAGTGTACATTTAATTTTTTTTGTGAATGTTTAAATGTCAGATACTTGCATTACTGGTTATCAATGCTGTATTATTATTCCTGATAGCTGAAAAAGGTAAAACGTGAACTATTTGGTAGGCTACTGCAGGTAAAAACTATTTTGTAATAGTACAGATGACACATTTCACCATAATCAAACTTTGAATGTCAAACCACTAAAATTTCAATGTGTATATTGTAATGATATTGCAATGTATTTAGCTTAATCTGAATACATAAAATAAAACATCTTGGTCATGGCAAATATTTGGCCCTCGTTTAAATAGGCACAATGTTGTGTGTGTGTTTGTTTTTAGATGCATCTGTCCACCTGGTTTTGTGGGTGATGACTGTAGTATTGATTATAATGAATGTGTGGGACATTACTGTCAAAATGGTGCGCGGTGTATTGATCACCTGGCAGGATATACTTGTGTTTGTCCACAAGGTTACAGGTGAGTTTACATACACCAGTTAATTAGTGATTCCTTGATTCTGATTGGATGACATTCTAAGGTCGCTGTATTGTCATAAAATGCAAGGCTTCATGTTTGTTTACTGTATTATAATTGCATATTACTTACCCCAAGTCTTTCCATATTCCATATACTGTTAATTTGTTACTACAAAATTAATGCGTTTAAAAAATTAAATAGAAAAATATTTATTTCCAAATACTGAAAATATTTTAAAATGAACACACCTGAGGTTTTTCAAAACAATTATTTGCATTGTGTCCACATTTACACTTTTGATGTTCTCTGATGTTTGTATGTTCTCTTTCTAGTTTCTGTTTTAGCTAATCCTACAAATTTTTACTACAATTTGAACAAAGAAATGCGTTGTTTAATGTTTTCTGCTAATTGTCATGTTTTGTTGCAGTGGTCGATTATGTGAAGTAGCTCTATTTCCATCTGGCTGTGAGATGTTGCACTGTGAGAACGGTGCCCCCTGTGTGGAGAGCGAGGGCGGTGCAGCCTGTCAGTGTCTCTCAGGGTTTGGGGGGCCTCGCTGTGAAAAGCTGCTCTCTGTAAACTTCATTGACAGAGATTCTTACCTGCTACTTAGTGATCTTGAAAACTGGCCCCAGACCAACATCACTCTACAGGTACAAAACGTGGCATTAGAACAAACCACACACACACATCATATATACAGATGACACATTTCACCATAATCAAACTTTGAATGTCAAACCAAACTAAAACTAAAAAACAATTGGACATAATTTTTCTCTCCACTGACCTTATGGCACATAAACATCTGCTAAATGTAAATGTAATTTAAAGACACATATGTCTGGGTAATTGTATCCATTTTTGTCTCAGCTATTGTTAGACCTTCTCTCCCTTGAACACACCTGCAGTCTAATGGATACATAATATAATAATGAAACAAAAAAGAAAAATGAAAACTAATTTTTAAGCCATCTAGTTATATTAACTGAAAGTAATAATCTTGCCGATGCATTTAAACGTTATACCTTATACAAACTTCAATCAAAACTTTAAATCCAAACTCTACATAAAATTAGAATTCATTTCTAAGAATATTATAGTAATTGTTTTTCCACAGTCTATAATCAATTATATAATAAATGATATGCCAGTTTATAGGTGACATTTCAAATGTTGCTTATTAATAGTGTAAAAAAAAGCTAAATGTCTTATTATAAACCTAAAACAATGGCAAATTTCTTTGCATTTCACTCTTCTTAATTTCTTCTTATTTTAAACGGATGCATTTTCAGATGCTTTTATCCAAAGCAACAATCATGCATTCAAGCTATTCTACTAATTAAGTAGTTTGTGTTTTTTCTTTGGGAATCACCCTTTGACTTTGCCAATGTTAACTCAATGCTCTAAATAATAATAAAGCTACAGGAAACAATTACAATCCGGTGCCCCGGTACACCCTGTTAGGATTCTACATCCTGTTTGCTAAATCAGCCATTGGAATGTAATTTAAAATGCATTTTAATTAAGTTAAATTCTGAATGCTGCACAACCCTACTGTACTCTGATTACAGGTTTTCACAGCTGGGGACAATGGTGTCCTTCTCTACAATGGAGTCAATGATCACATAGCGGTAGAGCTTCATGAAGGGCATGTCAGAGTGACCTATGATTCAGGAAACCAGCCAGGCAGTACCATTTACAGGTGCTTACCATAAAGGTCAAACTCACCTTATAGCATGTACATGTGAGAATCACTTACTTACTTATCCATTTCTGTAGCTCTGAAATAGTGAATGATGGTCAGTTTCACACTGTCGAGTTGGTAACTTATGATCGGATGGTTAACCTTTCTATTGATGGAGGACATCCCACGACACTGGACAGCCTGGAACACGCCCAACCCCTTACCAGAGACGCCCCACTATACGTTGGGGGTAAGATGTGTGTCTCATGACCATTAATGGAAATCTTTTACAGTGCTCCCTTTAAATTTCAGTTTTCCCATCAGGTATGCCTGAAAATGCCCAGTCTCTCTCGTTGAACCAGTGGCCAGTTCTCAACGGATCCAGTTTCCAGGGCTGCATTCGGAATCTGTACATTAATAACCAGTTGCAGGACTTCACACGTACCCAGATGAAGCCTGGAGTGGTGCCCGGGTGCCAGCCCTGTCAGGAACTACACTGTGTGCATGGACTGTGCCAGCCAGCTACTGCTGTTGGACCTGTGTGCCACTGCCAGCCAGGCTGGGGTGGGCAACACTGCGATAAAGTCGTTCTTGCAGCTGCTGTCAACCCTTGCCAGAAAAACAAGTAAGTACTTGCGTGCTCAAGGCACCTGTTTAATTGAATGTTTGTTATTTTGCGTAATTTTATATGCAACATTATCTACGTACAAGAGCAACGAAGAAACATAGAAAAACGCGAAAATGCACAGTGGCTGTGTAGCACACAAGATAAGGAAAGAACTTGTTATTAGGAATGTCTGCATGATGAAATGTGGAGTTTTTGTTTACATTGCAACTTGCCACATTAAGCTAACTAGCAGTGATGAAGCATCAGAATAAATGTATATTCAGTGAGAGCTGCTGATTTTTTTCACATGAGCAGCAGTGACTGTTACCGACAAATGTGGGCCTGTCCAGCATTGCAAAAACTACCAATAGAAAACTTCAGAGCCCACAAGATCCATCTACTGTGAGATACTATAGTCGAGTGTAGGAAATAAGTTCATGTTACTGTAAGCGATTTCACTATTCTATATTATTTGTCTCCGCCCACATACAAGCATATAAAAAAGAAATTGTCAGCATTCTGAGTCAGTTTGAGTCATGCGTTGCATCGATCATCTTGTTTATAAGATGCATTATGCACTGCTGCAATTTACATACAAATGTTTTCCCCTCCAAATCAAGTTAGTTCATTTTTAGCAGCAAGAGAACCTCTTTCTTCAGTTTTAATGGCATGTTACCTGAAAAGCTATGACTAGCTGTGCAGCCCACCTATAACATGCAGCGGTAAGAACACATGCTAGCAACCAACCATACAGTGACCTTACCTATAGCATTTAATTTGCAATTATTGTAAACAGACAATAATAATTACAGACAAGTAGAATTAAAGTAAAACTTCATGTAAAACTTCAAATAGAACAGGTTTGTGAACAGTATATCAGCTATATAATGGCTTTAAATGTGGCTCCAGTCAGATTTTAAATTTGGTTTTTAACTCCAATGTTATTTCTTTTTTATTGGTAAAAATGATACTTCTTAGCAAAAATAAATGTATACATTACTACTACATAAAATACCCATACCATAATATTTGGATAATTTTTCACTTTTTTCCAAACCTCTTTTATTTTTGTGAAAACCTGATCATCTCTTTCTCCTCTCTTTCTTTCTTCCTGTAAGGTGTGTTCATGGTACCTGTGTTCCAGTAGACGTTCAGTCCTATCGCTGTGAGTGTGAACAGGGTTTCCATGGCTCCCTGTGCAGTCAACAGGAAGTACCTCCCAGTCCCTGTACGATGCTTTCATGCCAACATGGCTACTGTGAGGTATCACAGGTGGGACAAGCACAGTGTGTCTGTGACAGTGGCTACAGCGGCCAGTTATGTGATACAGGTAACTGAGAGTCACATATTACACTCATCTACATAATAAATGATTTTCTGAGGCACAGGGTTTATCCACTCAATACAATTTTGTCAAAATGTTACACAGCAAAATGCTAATTTGCAGTGTTGAGAGAGGCCTGTTGCATGGAGCTAGTTTTTTTTTAGAAGTAATTAAACCAAACAAATCCACAGTAGGGCTGCACGATTGAAGAAAAAAGCAACATGCGATAACCTCCTAAATAATACGCTATATAGTACATGTGTGTTACTAGCCAGTAACTAAAAATGATAGAAGAAACATGTTTTACATTTTTTCTGGAAAAACCAAGCATCACTAAAACTAAAAGTATGGGTGAACTGTTCTAGAAGGTTGTGTTTATGGTTCCAGAAGCACCCTGTAAGGGCGAGTCTGTAAGGGACTTCCATCGTGTACGGCGAGGTGAAGTCCAGTGTCGGAGCACGCAGCCCTTGTCTTGGCTGGAGTGTCGCGGTGGCTGCAGGCCGGACACCGGCTTCTGCTGCACTGGCACCAGGGTACGGCGCAGAAGCTACAATTTTGAATGTGATGACGGTAGCTCATTTACACAGAACATCGAGAAGATTGTAGAATGTGGTTGTGGAAAGTGTGTGTAGCCACAGAAGATCAGAAACAGGCTGCAGAAGACACAGCAAAATGTTGGGATATGTAGAAATAGCGGCCATTTGTATTTATGTATAATGGACCATAATACTTGTGTTATAGAGGAGTCTGAGGATCTATTTGAGAACAGGTAACCCTGCATGATAATGACAAATCGATGCCAGAATTCATTCATTTTGACATCTAAATATTGTGAACCACTGAGTTGTGCTGTCGAACAAAAGAACTACTTAATATCAAAAGTGAAAAGCTAACCAACAATTAAATTTGTTAGATTTAATAATACAGTTTAACAGACAACATGTTTTACAGAAATATTAGCATTTACATAATTTGTAATATCATGTAATATATTTGTTTAACTTTTAGTTTGATTGTAATATATATCGTTATTAATTTTGATATAATATTTTTGTATGTTGGTACACTGATGTTGGTGATGTACAATTTTTACCTTTCAGTCTGTTTTTTACCCACAACTGTTTGACAAAGTTGTTTGTTTTTGTGGTCATTTAATGCAGTCTCGTACAAATGTTTATTTGTTGGCGTGATATTTTTTATATTTATTTCATTAAAGTTTTTGCCTCTTCAAATTATTTTACCCTGTAATGTGTTTTTGTTTCCTAGGGTTGTTTATATTATTGCATCATTATTTAATACACAAATACAGGTCACTATTTATGAATTGAGGGCATTTCGTTGACTTACATTTTCTTCATACCAAGCTGATGATGTTTTTATCCCTTATACCCCTAAACCAAATACTTATACAAATCTGTATACATTATTCAAATTAATGTAGTGAGGGTCACCTAAAATGTTGTTTTTGACATTTTGAGGATATTTTCAAATATATGGTCCTCACAGCTAAACATGTACAGAGATGCACACAGATATGCAGTTTTCAGCATTATGCTGCGTGATTGCATAGGTGTTTGGGGATTAGCGTAAAGTCAAAATAGTCCGCCCACAGGACTCTGTAATATTCTGGTCTATAGAAATGGGGGTGTAAATGTAGGTGATATTTTTTGCTGCCAGGCATATACAGCAAACGCAATTGTTTAGAACAGTAATATCCCACCTCTCCTCAGTTGGCTATATGTTTTGAGGTAAAATTCATATAGATACCCCAAACAGTCCAGGATATAGTATACACAAATGTTTAATACTTGTTCCAATTTGTAAGGCTAAAAATTAGCAAATAAACTGATAGTGATACTTGGCTTAACAATCAGGATGGTAAACAAAAATCTTTAGAATATTACAAACTGCAAATAACAGAGAAATACATATATTTTAGAGAGAGAGAGTTCAGCTGACCATGCACCATGTAAACCCTACATTGCCACTGTAGCTCAAGTGTACACACAGCTATTTTTAACAACCCTCAACAACCCACAATGCTTCAAATTAGCCATGATAACCTTTGTACCAAAGTCCTCTAATCCAAGCTGTCTTAATGATTACAGAGTGGCTGTAATGTCTGTTGCTATGAAGGCATTGGAGCGTATCCAGGCTTACTTCAAGTTGCCATAAGGTCTGTGGTAGAAGCATCCTGATTTTTATAAACTTCAGCTGGAGGTTGACAGCGCTGCATCTGAAAACTTGAAAACTCTCTGTTTGCAGTATCAGCAACCATCAAAGACTCTTTAATAAGTCTTTATATTTGGTGATTTGTAGTAGTTTGTCAGTGTCAGTGGTGAGTCAAGGGCGTCATTTGGGCGGTGCAACCATTGCGGCCACAATGGGGCCAGCACTTAAAACTCATGGCTGTATTGATTGCATAGGCCCAATAAGAAGGCAGTACGTATTTATTTCATGTCTCAAATACTTGACTTTGATTGGTCAAGTGCGGCCAGTTAAGTAAATATAATAAGGCTCATTTCTATCACGTAGCTCATATCACACCACCCCTGTTTCTTTCCTCGTGTCAAAAAATGTGTGCTTTATATTATTTTTGATTCACTGTATTTATTAATCATTTTTTGCTATTCCATAAGGCCACTTGGTCTAAGGAGCCGCTGGATTAAAAAGGGTATACACTGGGGAATTGACAACAGCCTACAACCTAAATCTCTATTAAGTGCAAGTGGTGTCTGTACTCCAAAGGTTGCTCCTCGTGATAAAATTTTACTGATTTAACAACTCCCAAAGAATATTTGTACATGCGTATTTAAATAAAATATTTTTTACTGTTGAGAAATAAGTTTGTCATCGCGAGTGAGAAATTTGAAAAAGGTAAGCGGTAATTATAATTGTCATATGCGATTTTCATCCTATTTCACTAGTATATATTGTGCGGCGTACTTACCGTCCTCGGGTAATTTCAATAATTAACAATTGAAAGTTCCCTTAGTGTTCATAGAATTCCCTCAAATTAGCATAGTACCATCAGTTAATGTCACTGTATGTCATTCATGTAATTAGTGTTTTGAGTACTAAAATAATCCCATTGTTTTTTGTACATCGTTACCTGCAGTATACCGCCCCACCACCAGAGGACCTCCATCTCTGGAATTCTAGTTTCACTCCCACAAAAATAAACAAGGACAGGTAAACAGGTAGGTTCAATCACGTAAATAAGTGGTTTGATAAGGAAATATTTGTTATGGGGGAAAATGTATTATGTTATAGTGTTTAATAGTTGCCAAATACAGAAATGTTTTAGCCATGGGAAAGTTAATCACATAAATTCACATATATTCTATTCAATCTAATTATCATATAAAAGCAAATATTCAGGTTTATGCTGTCACTTAACACAAACATGTTTTAGCTTATCCCTCAGTTCCTAAATGAGAACAGAAACTGTTTACCATCATTTACTTACCGTAGAAGTCTGTGAGCATATATTGTACGGTACCACAAATAAATGTTAAAAATATACAGTTATCATACAAGGGTGCACACATAACTTTCATGATGTACAAACAAGAATGTGACAGATGTGTCAGTGGTAAGAGATATACCACAAAAGAACGAGACAAAATAGCCTTAAAATACATGGAGCAAAGTCCATCCACAGAAATTATATTGGTAACAACCAGACAAGGTTTTTCCACTAAAAAAGTCATTTACAACTGAAAAAACACTCAGTATACTCTATACTGCATACAGATGACAGCAAATGTTCAACAGTTCATTCTATTTTAACTGCTAAAACCTTTAGTAATTTTAATATGTAAACCGTCAACTAAATGAGACCGTAATAGAAGTACTTCTTTAGTGTGTCTCTGAGAGCATAATGTTCTTTATAACAAAAGACATTTTTGTGTTGCTTAATTGAATCCATTTTCTGAAGTTGTTATTGAGTAATGGGGTGCTTGCCGAGCGGCTACAGCTGTGCACAGCAGGAAGGCTTCTATGATTATGGACCTGACCTTTCCAGTCACTGACATATGTCAGTTAAAACAATGCAGACCCTTGGTGCATAAGTGTTGTGTGTGTTCGCATTGTTATAATATAGTCCAATCAAAAATTTGTGATGTCAAATGATTTAGTTGATGTAAAGTGTTTTAAGGTCACTTTAAACAAGGTGCACAATACACACTAATCTCAAACAGTGTGGGCTTTCAGCATACCTTGGTGTTGTTGACTGGTTATTACCTAAATGGCACATTAACATAATTAGAAATCTAATAGAAAGGAGAGTAGCCAAAATTTAAAGGGCATTTATAAGATACTTTTTTGTCTCTGACACAAAACATATTTTTGGGTGAAATAAGGTCAAATAATAAGGCATACATTTTTATTTTTTGGATTTTGATTTTGTCTTTCCGCATATCCATTAATATTTATTCATTCAGATAATCATATGGTTCAAACTAAAGATTCTTTTAATCAGTATGTAATATGTTTATATGCCCCCCCACACACAAAAGACTACATATTTTCAACAACAAAAATTTATTAGAAGAATAGTGGTTTTCATAAGAAGGTTCTAGCATCCAATGAATACTAACTTGCACAATGTTACAATTAAAATGCGTTGAAAAATGGCATTTTTTCCCTAATGGGTAAAATTTAACCAGTAAAACTTCACACATGCACAAAGACGGATCTAATCAGCATTTTGCTTAACGGTCAATGCAAATAAAAGAAAGAGAAAACCTTTTTATTTTGTTTTAAATTAGACCACAGAAAATCTAATCAGTTTTTTTACTTTTTTACTTTTTTAAAAATCACATACATAGGAGACAGCTTATTATTCATTAGCCCAGCTCGTAAATAAGAATTTGCATTAAAAAAAACGAAACAGTGCAATCAAACAAAAATAATTATTGTGATCTTCATAAGTGCTCTATCACAGACACCTAGAATAAAAGTCAAACACACAGTACAAAAAGAAACAAATTAATATACATAAATAAATCTACAATACAAGAAAATATTAAACTATACAATGTTTTTTGTCAAAGAGTAAACAGTATATATTGAAATGAGGTCTATTCCAGTTCTGGAGCGCCTGTCTTCCGACCATTAAACTGAATCAGAGGAACCAGTGTTAAAAGGCAAGATGCCGTTTCCTAAAAAGCACTTGTTTCGATCTGGTTGGTCTGAGGTATATCGAAAACAGAGAAGATCCGGAAAAAGCAGCACCTTATCCCAAACTGGCAAACCTACGTGTTTTAAAACCTGTTATGTTCTGTCTCGTATTTAAAGAGTTAACATGTAAGTATTTCCTTTTAACAGTTCAATTTGTAAAACCTGAACGTTACAATCCAAGTCTGTGTGTAGAAAAACGGTACCAGCCATTGCAAACTAACCGTGACAGCAGGAATGTTTCAAGATTTTCAAATATTAAGGAAAAAAGTCAAACAAAAACTAACCAAGACTAATTTATTAGTTAATGCTGCTCAGATATATCAGATGACTTCTGTGCTGAAACTATACAGCTTTAACACACATTATTCCTGTGTTCCAGCGCTTTAACAATAGTCTGTATTGGTAAAAATGAGTAAAATACAGCCTGTTCATAAGTCATTTGTTAAGTCTCTGAGCTTTTTTGATAAAAACAGTAGGCCCCTTAAAAGCTCAAGCAACAAAATAAAACCTATTAACGCTGCCTATGTTATGCACTAATCAAATTTCAGACAAAAACAGCAAATGACAACCACAAGTGAAAATTTAGCCGGTACAGTATACCTGTTTATTTATTTAGAGGCAGTTTCTTCAGGCAGTTTTTTCACTGAAATACTTACATGCTAAACGAAGAGACCAAAACTACCAGTTACGAACAGCGAATGAGAAAGATCAGGCCTCACACTGTAGAGGTACGTCTGTATAGGAGCGCTAAGACTGGTCAACCACTATCACTGAGGGGACTGAAGTGGTATGTGTCAATATCGTGATCTATTGTCTTCAGGCATTTGAGGCACAGTTGTGTGCAGAGGAAATCATAGTGAAAAGCACTGACTGGCTGAGTGTTACGCTTCACCTGAAGTTTTAGCTTTGACATTCATTTAGTATATTGTACTTAAGTCTGGATACAAAGTATACAAAAACTGAGGACAGCGAAGAAAACGCGACGACAGGTTAAAAATGACTCGCATCTTGAGCAACCATTTTCTTTTGCTCGATTTTTCAAAATATATGTACGGTTTTTATAATATTTTAACAGCTAGGCCGCAGAATCTACAGAAAGTACCTGAATAGACTGAATCAGAATGTCATTTGTCCCTGAGGGATTCTAGTTGTGGCTTAATAATAGGGTAGATTTAAGGATTTTAAGCTTTTTTCCACAGATGATCATTAGAGACTTACGTTTGCGGAACTCGATTAAGAAGTGTCGAAGAAATGGTCTATTCACAAAGGCTTGAGCAAAAAGCAAAATATAAAAACCTCAAGCAGTTCCACACACTCATACACAACCAGCTTACACCCACAGTGACGTTTCACTTTACATGAGAAATAATAAGAAACATCTTAACATCGTTTAGAAAAAGCAGTTGCAGCTTAGCACACCCAGGGCCTCTCCTCATTGTACAATAAGGATGATTTTAGGACATCGTCCAATAGAGATCCAGTGTTCACAAAATTATTTTAACCATCTGATTTCTAAATTTAATGTCCATAACATGTACACGTATGTAGCAAGCAAAAATAACAAGCAATACCAAAAATCCTGCCTGATACCCATTATCACGGGGAAAATGAATATACATCACAACAGATGTTGCAATAAATACTTTAAAATCACTTTAAAAAGTCCTATTTGTCATCCATGAGGCGTTATACAGCCTGACCGAACAAAAAAACTAATCAATAAATGGGTTTGAGACTATATACACATCCACCCTAAAAATTTTGAGGTTTCCTCTTAATATATATTCTGTCTGTACAGTATTGTGAAAAACTGTCTGCACTGTGGCAGCATTAGATGACTTAAAATAATGCATTCTTTGTTTAGCTCATTTCAGGAGTAACTACCGTTCTAACATGTTGACGAAAATAGAAACGTGTGAGCAAATGAACACAAATTAACTATACTGGTTATAACCATACAAGAGTCTAAATATACGGCACTGAAACCTTTGTTCCCTGAATCAAATGAGGAAGAGATGAACTCTTTCCAGAAGATAAGTATATAACTATACAGAACATTATATACAATGCACTGTGACTGTTGATATTTTTTTATTACACATTAATATAATTATAATCTATAGTTTGTCCTAAAGGATGTTTAATTACATAGAAGTTTGTGTGTTAAGAGTTTCTATTTTTATTATTTTTCCCTACATTCAGTTTAGCTGATAATAAAAAAGAGAAATGAAATTATGGAACCCAACACACAACAAAAGCACAAACTACGGCTTGAACTTAAAATGGCTTGAACTGCCTGTATCAAGACAAACACATTTAATAGCTAAAGAAAATAATAGGTCATTTTAAGTAAAGTTAATTGTTTCTGGAAATTGTTTCTTGACCAGTGGCCACTCATGGAGCCATTAGTGCTTATAACATAATAGTAACTGCACTTACACTGAGGTGTTTATACTGCCAATGAGCCAGTTGCTTTACAGTTGGTTGCTACTAGGCAACCACAACATCCAACTGTATTGGGCGACAGATTAAATTAGCTTCACTTTAGGAATTCCCATTGGTAGTTGCCACATCGGATCTGCATAAAGTTGAACTCTGCTCAACTTTGTAGGATTGGCAATGGTCTCTCTCACAACAAACAGTGGTGCGGATGCTGCTTAGACAAGTGTGTAATTTTTCAGATGTAAAAATTAATTTCTAACCTACCTAATATGCACAACAATAAGACAATTAAGCCATTTGTAGATTGATTCCCCTGAAAAATGTTAGCACTCATGCCATCATAACATTGCTGTTTAAGCATTCTGACTGGCCTGACATATTAATATGGGCTCAACCAATGGCGTGAGTTTGGGGTTGGAATATTTGCTTGACTGATCATTGGCTGAAAATTACACACTTTATTTTTAACAAATTGTTGATTAATGAAGTAATGGTTTTATTTTTTCATCAAAACAAACAAGAAAAAGTAATGAAACCTCCACAACATACAGCAGGCAGTGAAATGATCGAAGGGAAAACATCTAACAGATAAATGTGGCCCTCTTAGCCATGTGGATGAGTGGTCTGGTGAACTGGGCTCTATCTACATGTGGAGGCTGTCAAGATTTACATGGATTTATTATCTGAGGTATTCTGTGTTGTAAGGTTTTTCTTGAAAGTTGAAACACATCACACGTTGTACAGACAGAGGAAACAAAACAAGTATTCTTTGTTGCCTTGTAGGTCTCAATCGACCGAACAAAAGAACTAAAGTTTGAGTGTCCATTTTTGTTTCCCCGCGTTACTCGTACTTTACAATCGTTGCTGCTCATAAAGCACTGAGCTAAGGGTATTTGGCTGAATCTTGTTAATTTGCAAAAGGCAGTTGGATAAGGACATTAAGTTGTCTGGCTGTTGGGTAACCTACTATCCTGGGCTTGTGACAAATCAACTCATTTTTGCATGTCAGGGGGACTTAAAATCACAGGTATTGCCTTGCTAGACTCATTTTCCCAAGCTTAATGAAACATTTTTAATATTGTAAAATAAACAAACCAAAGACGATTTTTTGAACCCATTGGAACCATAAATTTAACAGTATTAAGAAATATATAAAAGGTGTCGATCTTTAGCCATGCATTAACCTGAAGGGTTAGGAGACTGGTATCCATTCATTATACTACAATGAACGCAGAACCTTTACAACGTTAAGCCTCTGTTCTTGAAATATTAACACAGCTGAACATTTTTTTGTCCCACAAAGCTTTGACTTCATACACAAGAACTCACAGAAGTACGGCAACGCACCTCGTGAAGAGATGAGATGCCCGCCAGCAATGTATAAATGCAAACAAAGATACTGCCCACAGACTGCATTTGGCTTGTAATTCAAGGGCACAAACTTGTATGATATGGCATGACTATACTATATTCTGAAGGATGACAGAAATACACTTATATATACATTTGTTGGGGAGTGTAAACTAAACAAGGAGCAAGAGGGGATCAGTGGTCAACCCGAATTAGATTCAAACACTGGTCTTAAAGTATAAGCAATCAGGGATGCAAAATTAGGAAACTTTTAAATCATTACCCATATCCAAAATGTGAAAAACAACTGTCCATCTGCATTCATGTTACAAAAGAATTTATATTCTTGTAATTTCTCTTCAACAGAATGAGGCCAGTGTTATCCCTGCATCTGAAATGCTACATACAGGTCCCAGCAGTAACGTCAGTCAAACCAACATTACATTCCCACAACCTGTCCAACAAAAGCCATTAGGGACCGTCAGTCCCTCAAGATACAAGTCATTTTTGCTTCACTACCAAAGGGCTCCTACAGTATGTCAAAACCATTTGCAAGTTGAGGTAGCAAAACTAAGAATTTTAATCCTGCAGAACTGCAGGGCTAAAACAGTCATGAATGACATTAATGGTCAAGAGCAGATTTGGTCACCAAATTTGATGCAATGCCAACAAGATGTCCTGCTTAGGAGTGAACATAGTAGAACAAAACAAAGTACGGAAAGAAGAATTTAACGGATGTCTGTTTGGAAATATCACAACCTCCATGTTTTCATCTGTTCTCTTCATTTGATAAAAATAATTTACAAAGGAGTATTACAAAAACAAAAGGAGACAAACTGATATAAAAAGTGGACACTATGGTAGAAATAAATAAAAAATGGTTTCACAATCCAGGTATGAGCTGTAAAATAAAGATGTGGATTTTAATTAAATGAAAGAATTAGAATAGGCACACCTTTATTAGTGAACACTCTTGCAAGATTGTCATGGTAACACAAGAGCCCTTTCATAGCCAATAGTTCTCACGTTCTTGAGCAGAACATTGGCCATTTGATCAAGCACATTTCCACACAGCTCAGTTCAACCTCTAACTGAGCAAGCATTGATCGTTTTAAGAGCATAATCTTCATGGCCGCCCATACTAATCTTAACATTAGTATAAAACAATGTCGGATGTTGACTTTCATGGCTCTGTTCCATATAATTCACAGTTTCACTTACACCTATTCTGGAACACCTCTCATCCTAAAGGTGAAGTGTGGATTTGTCCTCAGTGTTAAATGACTTACCTACCTTAATATGCAGAGACACAAAACTAACCATTTGTCTAACATTTGTTTAAAACTAATCATTTCTGCAATTCTGCCACCTGCACAGAAACTACACACTTTACCTTTAAATAAAAGAAAATATATTTAATTGCATGACAGTAATCAGGACAACACTGATTCAGGTCAGTATAAGAAACTAATATATAGATTGTAAGTCACCTATGGTAAATGATTTTCGTTTGCTAAATTGTGACTACTAATTGTGTAAGGACGACTGAACGCAATTCGAATTTCATTAAACTATCAGTGGTGATTGAATGCTGCAAAAACAGGCACTCCAGATGAAACCACAATATTCAAAATATTCTATGAATACTGAAAACACACTGTATACAGTATCAGTGATTTTTAAAAGGAAATGGCTTATACCAAGTTGCACTTCACTGCAATCTGAGCTGAAACGGCAAAGCTTGTAACTGCATATTCCAACATTATTTCCCAAGACTGGCTTCTCTGGGAGCTTACATTCAATATATGTCTTTTACCACAGCATGTGCTGCAAGTACCATGACAACAGCTATTTTAAGCCATACTGCTGCAAATGACAGACATCTAAATCAAATAAAATATTCAACTTAATTACTTGTTAAAATATTGTGCCATAAAGTTGTCTAATAGGAACAAAACAACCTCTAAACCAATTTAATAATACAATCACAAATCACAGCAACTTTACCATATTTAGTGCATAGACTGACGATACAATGGGGATCTTTAGTGCACTGCATTGTTTGCCGACAAATCAATTCTCCCATTTCTGGCAAGCTTGACGTTATGACAGACAGTGAGCTAAACCAGATTCATGTCACTGCATAAAGGTGTGCCTGTTCACTTTGACATTGTCAATGAAGTAGAAAAAGTAACAGAAGAAACTCAAAAGAAATATGTCAGTATAACAACTTAAAATGCAATGTGATATCTGATGCTTTCAAAAATGAAATGAAAGGACGCGGCGCACTAAATCACAAACATACTGTGCAATCGCATCAAACAACAAAAAAGCAAATCAACTTTAATCTGGAGTGTCTATATTTCCATACATACCCAAACCTTTCTGAGGTCACAACCAACTGTTTTGTGTGTATATGTAAGTGTTTGGAGTGTGTGCTAATGTGTCAGTTATGTCCTATATCTATTGTGTGCTAATGTCAGTAGTTTTATTTACAAAGAGACCCGTGATTTAGTTAAGCAAACGTATATATATATATATATATATATTTAAAACACAACAAACAAAAACATAAAAACAAGAAGAATTACAACTAGTGTTATTTAAAAACTGCTTCCCTAAAGTAGTAGTTGTGTTTCCGGAAACACGTGTAAAAGTCAAGAAAAGGTCTTGATTTCTACAGCTAAATGTACAATCAGCTGCTCTGGAGAGATCTCACCTGAGGTATCGCTGTTATGTGGATATGCAGTGGAGGTCCAAAACTCACCAAACAAAACAAAAGGCTAACCAAGCATCTTTTTAGAAAAAAAATCATCAGCCACTTGAGACAAAACAAATGGCACTTCATATAGTACAGAAACCGAGGTTATAGCTGTCTGATTTTCACCATTTCAACATTTTTGTAGCATTTCAATTTCATCCAGAAAAAGATACAAATAAAATGATAAAAAGGAAAATAAATATATATTCATCTGTATATGTATAGAAGTTTTTCCATATAAAGGTATTTCTTGAAATTTTTGGAATGCAGTTTAAAAACAAGTGTACAGAGATCACACAAAGACAACAGAAGGTTAACATTTCCGCCTGCCCTGTATTCTCCCCTTCAGACCTCCATTTCTGTATTTTGCGTGAAAACCCGTGACAGTTAAAACCAGTGTTGTATGTTACAGTACAGAGAAAGGGTAGGTAGTGTCATACCTACAGTATCCGCTAATAATTTGCCTTGAAGATGAAATTCACCGTTGGCAAGAAGAACCAAAATGCTAAGCAAAAATTTCTGACCATTTTCACAAATTCAGCTTTCTTAAATTACCTGAATTAAAAGGGTGTAAATATTGGTCAGTCAGACACTTCGCGTGCCGCCCCCTCACAGAAGACTAAAAGAGGGTAAAAAATGAGGAAATTTCCCAGAGTTCAACTGCTCCTTTTCTATGTGCCCCTGAATGGTATAAGCATGTGGCACAGAAAGGTGCGTTTATTCCCGAGGATGAGGTATATTGTGCACAGATTGTAGTTAATATTACATGTCTCTGCACATCTTGTAAAGGTAGTTATATCTGCATCGTGACTGACAAATATTGCGAACCCTTCTGCAGAATCTATCCTGAGATACGAAAGTACTGAAGGCTACAGGTGTACGTTTCAGAAAAACAAACAAAAATAAACAACTATTGAAATGCCAGCAGCAAGAAGAGAAACAAAAACAGTCTGTTCAAAGTATGAAATGTGAAAGTTTTTTTTTAAACAACTTGTGTAAGAAACTATTTGGAACTTGTTCAGTACATTCATTGAGGAAAGAAGGTTTCATTTTGAAAGTTCAAAACTGTTACTTAAAGAGGAGGATGTTTTTGGACAGGGGGAGCCGTTAACCCTGTGATAAAAAAAATACATTAATCATTAAAGTCAAATCAAATAAATACATTGAAATGGCATGCACCATAGTTATTCAGACAGCTGATGATAAATTAGGTTGGAGAATGTACAGTATCTGCAAGATTAACAACAGAGAGGAGATTCGATCTGAAGATTATCTGACATAATAGGGGCTAAAGATTCAAGTGCTGCAAAAAAAATCCAGTCGTGGCCTTCAGTGCAATAATTCATAAGTGCCAATTATAGGGGAACATAATTAAATATAATAGAATCTGCTTACACTAGTAGTACATATAATCTAATTGTTGCTACTAATCTACTACTAGTAATTTACTAGTGGAGAAACTGAGTACTATTTCATATCACATTGATTGATAAATAACCTAATTAATCTGATTGTTAAAATGACCAAACTAATTCTAATTAGACACTTCAAATGCTGAGCATTGATAAAGTGTTGGTGCATTTGATGCCGGATCACCTAAACAGATATACACTCGAGAGAGTTCTCCATTGTCAAACTATAAATACAAGGCTTACCATTTATAATTCTTCTACTTCATAATCAATTGTAGAAGTAAAGTAGTTTGCATTAAAAATTATTTTTACAAATTTACAAACCAAACCTGTTTAGTACATCACTGGTTTACTGCTGTTATTTTCTGCATTCATATAAATAAACTAATAACTTCTCACTGCTAACGTCTTTGTGTGGTTACGACATGAATGAAAATTCATTAACAAGGTCAATATTTAAATAACTGTTAACTGTTAAATGTTTTAGGTAATTAACATAAAAGCTTACACTAAATTGTTACAGCGAATTTCCGAATATGTACATTTTGCACAAGCCTAGTATTAGGTGGGAATTGTAGTGCGCCACCAAGTGCCAGATTTAAATATTTAATTAACCAGCCTCCACTAAACTGGTGCATGCCATTTACGTAAATGATTCAAATTAAATAATGAAATAAATAAAGAGGTACATTACATTAGTGTTTTTTATCGGTTTCATCAGAAATCCTGAAGTTTGAAATATCAGTTTTTCGTCACAGACTGGGTGAGCACCAGGCAGTGATAGACCAGAATGCCCTTCTAACAACATCAAAGTGGAGCATGCCATTCCAAAAGCCTTCTTTCTGAAATCCTTTTATATACAGTACACAACACAGTTTAGATTGGAATTAGGGGCAATGTGACAATAGACAGTGATGGCAACAATACACAAATATGAGAATTCAAGCTGTTGACCACTGTATTTTGAAGAGGTATTTTTTTTTACCAAAAAATGAGCATGTTTGGGTGTAAGCTGCAGGATGGTGGGGGTGTTGAAACGCTCCCCGTTTTATCTTGTTAGTCTCCTCAATGCTATCTGCTACTGAAAAAGCTACTTTAAAACACACATCCAAACATAATCGCTTTATTTTGAAACAAAGTGCTATTTTTAGAGAGGTCTCAGAAAATTCCCACTTGGCCAGCTGTTTCAAATGATAAAATCCCACCGGTATTCACAATCCATGGCTCAGCTCGACCCAACCTACGCCTGATATAAAGCCCTGCCCCTGACCCAACTCACTGACTGAGAATGTGTCACAGGTTCCACTTCAAGTAAGATCTGCATTGTTTCTCTAAAAACACGATCGCTATATTTGTCTCAGTTGCCCTGAGTTTTACATGAGGAAAAGAAACTATTCAGAGACAAGAACTGTCTCTCTGTCGAAATGCAAATTTTTAATATATTAGGGTTATATGGCCATAACCCAATCCTATATTTACCCCCACCTATATTCCACCCTCCCCCAAACCAACCCTCGGCAAAAAATGCTCTTCTTTTTATAAATATACACGTCAGTGACTGACTATAAGCAGCGATGAAGGAATGGTAAGAAACAGCCAAAAGTTGACTGAGTACACACTCCCTTGAATAATTTAAGTAGAAAGAAGTGAATTGAAAACACATTCCTGTTCTGTGTGGTTTAAGTCTGCATTGTCCCTTCAGGGGTGCAGAAATCCATTTACGAGTCTCTCAACAAGAGAAAAGAGTATTATAAAATGAGTATTATGTAGTATGCCAGACAGAACAGTAAGTGCGTAATGCAAGCAATGTCGAGGTAATCAGGTCTAATTGCCAGATTTAGGCTCTGGCTAGCGCCAGACTGAAAGTGTAGTGCAAAAGAAAGCGCTAGAGTTAAAGAA
>JAZGTJ010004720.1:0-29805 GCA_036877575.1 Botia almorhae
CTTGTGTGTGTGTTTGTGCGCTTCTATATGCTTGTGTGTGTGTTTGTGCGCTTCTATATGCTTGTGTGTGTGTTTGTGCGCTTCTATATGCTTGTGTGTGTGTCTGTGTGCTTCTATATGCTTGTGTGTGTGTTTGTGTGCTTCTGTATGCTTGGGAAAAAACTCAGGAACTGCTGCCTTTCTCAGAAAAGGGTAACTAAAGAAGACAAAGGCATGTGTGAGTGGGAGTGTGTGTTAATATGAAACACTGTTTAGGCAGTGGACAACAATATAATAATCTGACCAAATGAAAGTTTACAAGGACTGTCCAGCTCTCTGGTCACACAACGTGCTGCTGATTTCATCATTATCTGTTGATTTCTCCACAAGATATAGCAGCGCACTCGAGGACATTCCAGATACACTGGGTGGGTTTCTAGGAACTGATCAATGGAATTTAGAGGGTCCAATGGGTTTAACCATTTCTCTATGGGAGCATACAACATGCTGTGTGTAGTTACAATGGCCAAGTTTTCAGGAAAAAACTTTATTACACAACTCTCTGGAATACTTGATTCTGATCCATCACAGAATTAATTGATTGTATTTATGATGACTATATTAACTGTACTGTGGTTTTATTCCTCACGCAATAAGAATTTTGTATTCAAACTATTTTTCCAAGTGTTTTATTTATGGTATATTTACAGTGTTTATGCATTTTGTTAAGTAGCCCTGATGCACCCTGATAACCCTGACAGGGTTTGTTTTGCAATAATGACCAGCTGACTGTACAGCATGTCCTGCATTGATTGATTTCATGTTGGCTGTAATAATCTGCTTTCACAAAAAGACAGTTTAAACAGGTCTGTGCACTATCTAGCTGTAAATACGACCTTATCTACCCTAAAGGATGTAAAGGCTCTTTACATTGTAGTCAGCTAAGCATGTGACTCTGTCTGTGGAAGTACATTCCCAAGAAAACACTCACGTGGCTTAAGGGGGGAGTTATCAGGGATGGGCTTTCTCCACCAATCAGAGAACAGGGGAGGCTGTCACAGATGGTGTGGGGTCTAACCTGCTGACCTTATTGTACGAGGGAAAAATGACAGAGGCTCTTCAGTGAAGTGTGGCTGGTTTTTCTGCATCACTCGTTGTATCTAATGTCCCAGGAAAGCACAGCGTGTACCATAAGCAGTAAAACAAGATCCTGATCAGTTCGTGTTACAGATTGGGGTTGTGAACTTGAAAATGTACATACATTAACATAAATCATCAGTGTGTGTGTGTGTAAACATATTTATAAATGTATAAATTAACAAAATTAATAGTTTGTAATGAAATTAGTTAAGTTATACCAGGAATGTTGCCACATGCTATGTGAGGTTCAGGCTACTCAATGTGTCATTATGCTGCTTGATGTATAGGAGCTGGGGTCCACCCTTAAAATTGAATTATATGAATTATGGTGGCAGGACAGAATAGGCGATACTTAACACCTGAACTTCTGAAACTGGGACTCACTATGATCTCGTAGACTTATATATAGCAGCCATTACACTAGAGCCACAGAGTACAGCAGCACTGCTCTGGAAACTGAAGAACAGGCTTGGCTAGAAGATTATCCTGTTCACAGTCAATCAAGTTTAAGACCCTGTTCTCAAAAACTGCACAACAGTTTCTCCTGCCTCAGCACAAACTGACTGCTGCTTTCCTGCAGTGCAGCACTGTCCAATTTAAGTGCATTTACATCAGTCTAACAGCATCAGTTATTCCAGCCGTGATTAAATACTGCCCATATTAAACTTAAAAATATAGAAAATCCTTATATTTATACAAGAGGGGCATCTAGAGACCAGAATAAAGTACTTCACTTCAGAACAGATGGTAACAAAGGCTACGTAGTTTTAATCAAACTACAAATGACCCTCATAACATGAATTATATTAAATATACAGAGAAAAATAGCTTTACTTAAATACAAATCACTCATGAGTGACCACAGCATTGATTATGCACAGCACATAATCTTCACTTGTATTGAACCCACATCATTTCTTCAGCTATTGCTCCACCCTATATTAATTATATTGTCTTACCTTTTAGATAAAAATACCCTAGTTCAATTACATTTGGCCAGACAAACTGATAATTATCTCTCTCTCTCTCCTTCTCTCTTTCTCTGTTTCTGTCTATACATATATGTAGGTTTGATCAAACATTGTACAGGTGCCATATTAACTCTCACTGACAGCTCAAATCCAGTCTGTCTGTTTGGAAATGTCTGTGTAACCTGACACAATGACGCAGTCACTGATCTTTGGTTGCAGGTCACAGACTAGAAGCAGCTAAGACACACGCTCACGATGTCCCTGCCAATGACTCTTCCCCCAGTCCCACCAGAGACTCATGGACATTCGACACTTCGTACGTCAGACGCCAAAAGCTCCTCAAATTTCACAGACTAATGAATAAATGTTATAATATAATAAATATGTTGTCCCATATATTGTCTAGTGAAACATTTAATGTCCCATGCATGGATATTAAGCATTTTTATTATGAAATATCTAGTTGTTAGAATCTTGATTAGAAAAAACAATTTCAGCATTTGCCATTAATCCACAAACCAATGAAAGCAAGGCTAATTTTTTTAAAGTCTATAATGTATAGTTATATATATTAGTTAATAGTTAACACTATTATATAAGCTTAAGCAAAGATTACAACCAAAACTCCATGTAAAATAATTCATTTGTTTCAGGAATAATATCACGTCAAGTCACATTTGGAGTGCCATTATATAGTCATTATTCTGAACGTAAGAACAGAAGAAAATCACAGTGAGTTACCCATGTCCAGCTTGTCTCACTCGGGCTGAATATCTCATCATATTCTTGCACTTCATCCTCTGCTATCATGGTTCCATTATCCGCCAGGAGCTGGATGCTCATTGATATGATACAGGCCTTTTCTATACAGCTGAAACTAGTCTCTGCAAAACGCTTGTGCTAACAACTGAGTGACCATGCTAGCAGTGAACTATATACTGGGCTTGATGGTGTTTTGTACTAATTTTAACAAATGTGTTCTTGGAATGGTGTCCACAGGAGAAACCTGAGAGGGTCTGGCATAAAGAACCTGCAGCGGGCAGACCCTCCCTGAGAGCGACACTTAGAGGGACACACAGAGAATTTGACTTCAGCGTTCTAACAACATATATATCACTATATGTGTGAATTTGAACACCTAATGGGGTCAAAAAGTGTTTGGACAATGAGGTGATAATTTGCTTGAAATGTGTGTGCTTGTTGTGCTATCTTTCTCTATAACCAGTGGTACTTACATATAAGTACTATTAGATAGTCTTTGTTTTCCAATGCGATGCCATTTATGCTTTTTTAAATGTGTGTCTTCAGTGTCCAGACTTTAGGGGGTGACTGTAAATACACAAGCAAACACATCTTCTTAAATACACACATGACTCCTCCATATATAAACCACTCATATCCCCATACACATGTAATACACACCAAACAAACTAATGCTAATGTATATGTTCCAGTTCCAGGGACCTGCCAGATCATGTCACATAAGGAGGGGCCTAATCTGCAGTTTGCTGTGAGCGTCTGTGTGAGGCTGACCCTTAGCCGACCACAACCTCCCAGAATGTACACTCGCAACGAGTAAAAAGTGTGGGTGTGCATGTGCGTATGAGAGATGATTAATTGTGTAACAGTTGTATGACTGTTCTTATATTCAGAGACACACACGTGTGGCCAGCACATATCCACAAACACACACATATTTAAAGACATCAACACTGATACTATTCCAAATGCTCAATGTTCAATGTCATTTAGTTCATATTGATTCAGATATTTATTCAGCATTTGTAGGCCTTGGTTTTCTTGCTATTGGCAGGATACAGTCAATATCTCAGATGACTTTAAATAATGCATATAGTCTCATATTTTACATACCTGATCAAAAAAACTTTGGGTTACATTTCAGTTCAGCTCACCCCAGTAAATTGACAGTAAATTGACTAAGGTGAATTCACAAAACTCCAGTGACGCATGACAAGGGGAATGTTTGTGGGTGGCCTCAACCTCCGGATTCATATAAATCATGTTCTGATTACTGTAAACATTTGGAGTGACATAATGACACCCCTCATTAGTAGAATGGTGATTTGTTACATAACATGCTGTCTAGCTGGTAGTTAATACATCCATGCTGTCATTTGCTATTTTAACTATTGTTTTATTTTTATAAACTTTTTTGTACTCTCTTGTATGTTTATATACTTTACGATACATTGGCTTTCTTCAACTGACCTTGTCAAGCGGTAAAAAATATAATTGTTCCGCCCTCTAGTGTTTGTACGGTGTTATAACACAAAGGAAATTACACACTGAACCACATTTGAAATGTATGACTTAAGTACTTTAATGAAGACACGCCCTCATTCACACACATCACGTAGCACGCCAAACACAGCTACAAAAATACTCTTTTCTACAAAATACTTCGATCTGTTTTGTAACACATCATTGTCATGTAGCAAGCTGAAGTTCCAGTTAAGACAGTAAAACAACATAAAAGAATAAAACATAGAAAAAACGAAAAAGGTCACAGTAAATAAATACATTTTAAACAATTATAAAGATGTGATTAAAGCCTGTTTTATGTTTCTCTTATCTCATGATGTTAAAAAACCAACAAACAAGAAAACAACAACAACAACGAAGTAAATTTACAGCAGATTGTGTGCATTATATACAGAGCTAATGATATATACAGATAAAACAATAAGACCGAAGTGATTGAGTCTTTGGGCCTCGAGTGTCATATGTGTTTTCCTGTGAGGAAAAAAACAGGCTGGTCCTCTTTGGCATTGGCCGTCTGAAACTCATCGCTCAGACGAAACCTCCATTCATCCTCCAGCTCCAGCCGAACTACAGTCTGACGCAGAGAGCTCCGGTTGGGACAGATCACACACAGAGTCGCCCCTGGACCAGCACAAGCCAAAATACTGATGTAAGACTGAGGCATTTTTTATGCCATTTTTATAGCCCATATATATATATATTTCTGGGGTTTACCTTTCAGGAACTGGAACTTCTTGAGGAATCCAGGTGTCACAAAGGAATCACAGAAGTATAAGAGCAGGCCACTGAAGAGCAGTCCAGTAGTGCTAATGTTAATGGAGTGAGGCCTGGAGCTCACAAAACAAACCGTCACCTAGGCAACAGGCACAAAGATAATTTATCTAGCAGTTGAATCATTTAATTTATTTAGCAGCTGAATGAATCACCATGTTCTTTTGGACATGATAGTTCTCTAGAATACTATGTTAGTACCACTACTCTCCTTATTTGTTCTCCTTATTCTCCTTATTATATATATAGTTATCATTTTATACCATGGTATATAAATTAGAACCACAGTATTACCATCTTACATCAATGTACTACTGTAATAACACTGTACTGTATTACCATAGACAATAACCAAGACACTGAAGTACCTCTGGGCCGAGGTTCAGGTAGCAGTTGACAGAGAGAACCGGGTGACTGTAGTTCCGTGCACTGAGCGGGAACAACCGATGGCTGGTGTATTGAAGGTATTTTTCCAGCAGCAGCTGAGCTGGTGTGGCCAGGAACAGGTGCTTGCTGTCTGGGGCACAGATGTACTGAGAAGGCTGGATTGTGGTGGGCACGTCCGTCATCTGAGGACAATTCAGGAGACCAATTACTGTTATAAGTGTTTATGGCTTACAGTTTGTATCAAAGGTTAAAGAGCAGGGGTCATGTATTTCAGATGCATACAGTACACTGGTCTGGAATACGGATAAAAACCTACTTTAGTCTTGATGATAAAGGTACCATATCCACCAATGGCGATCTGCTTCTTCATCACACTGAAGTTGTTGAACCTGCAGATAAGGAGACCTGCACTGTGGACTCGTAGGTTAAAGTCCACATCATCACACGTGAAGCTGTTGTGAAGACAGCGAGGAAGAATGTGAACATTTGGACAATAATAGCGAACCAATCAAATTGGTTGATTTTAAACCAATACATGGAGGTTCTAAGAACTCACCGGTTCTGATTGTACTGCACGTTCTGAGTGAGGTCCACGTTGAGCAGCAGGAAGTCGTGCAGGTGTCCCCGTGAGAACGGCTCTTTCTGCTGCTTGGCTCTGCTCCCACAACTGGACCACTTCCTCATCCCACACAAGCCGTATTGGGTGATGTCTGGAGAAGATTCCATGTGCTGAAGAACCTGTTTGAGGGACACATTTCTTTCTCCTCCTGTAGCGGCACTGAAAAACAGTAAAGGACCATCAACATCGTCAGATATTCATCATGAATATCTGCTTTCTATATTCCACCTTTTAATGAACTAAAATGTCACTGTGGTGAGTTTTGTGGTAACTGCATATGTTTTCTTCCACAAGCACGATACCTTTTCGGATCGACGTCAACACTGTTCCACATGACGCACGAATCATCCGCCAGAATGATGAAGGGCCAGACGTCCTGCGGCCGGATGCCGTGCTCCACTCTCCTGCTCCGCTCCAACTCCAGATTATGATAAGACAGCTCTTTGATCAGAAAATGAGCAGCTCCTGAAAACCAGTGAGACATACAGATAAAACAGTTGGAGAAACAAAGAACATCAACAGATCAACAGCACCTGGATTATATTTTGTAAACTGATATAATGTGGAATGAGTTTGCAGATGGTCGTTACCTATTCCAGCTCCATTGAAGATGGTTGGCAGGACGAGCATTATATGGTTGGGCCAGTATTTCTTATAGACGGCCATCTCATACTCTTTAATGACTAGAATGTGCAGGTGTGTGGCTCCTTCCATGGCATGATACAGATTAAACAGGCCATGCTCATGGCGACCTGTGGTGGGCATGAATATAGGACTTTTGATGGCATCAGGGGTCTGTAAAAAATTAAATTCAGTCTTAATTTAGTTTTTTTTAACTAAACAGCCTTGAACTACTTTCAACTTTCAACTTTTTACTTTAAAATTACAAACATTTACCAAAACATATGTTTACCAGTTGATATATTATAATTCTACACTTTCAAAAGTGACATTTGCCAACTTTTTGGCCCCTGCAAACTGATTGCTGGTCTGTACCCAATCAGAGGTAAGGGGCAGTCTCATGCTCTCTAACTGTCCTCCTGATTGGCTGAAGGAGAAGTGATGCTCTTTGGATTTGGGAATGATGAAGTAAAGCTGGATTTCCTCTCCCAACAGAAGGTGCGAGAAGGTAAACGCATGCAGGGTGGACTCGTACATCTGGAAATACAGGCAGTGAGTCAGACCGAAGTCCACACATTTTTCTCATTAGAGATTGTTATCTACACCAAATGTCAATGTAAAGGATAATACACAGTTAGACAGTCATTACTTAATAATCAGAGTATTTGTGATCCTGACATGAACCCAAATGCCACATGTACTTCAAAACTGCATAAAAATTTACCTGGTACTGTGGATTAAAACCCATGTACTGATGGCACTGCTCACAGTGGTGGTAAGTGTTGTATGCTGCATATTTAGAAAGCTTTATCCGTGCCGTACGCCTGTGCAGATACACATCCTCCTGCCGCCTGGACTTTCCATCTACAACAGTGAAGAGCAGAAACCTCTTATAATAATCTACATCTCATCTAAACTCCACTAGAAACACTACAGTAACCCTCTAGTGAACCAAAATAATCCACGTATGGTTTTCTTGATGGTCTCACCATCTGCATTTGGACTGAAGTCTGGCGAGTAGATTGTGCTGATGTCCTCATATTTTGGGTCATGGATGATGTAATCAAAGGGCATACCGCTAAAAGTGTCTGTGTTGGGCCATAACGCGGCAGGTGGATGATATCTCGCCAAATCCGTTTCGCAATCTGGAGAAAAAACAATTTCAAGTCCACAAGATTGAAGGATTGGACAATATTTTTGTATACTGCACAGTTCAAGCTACAGTAATGATTTGCTGATTTTATAAACTATTTCTATATTTTAAAAGTACTATATGTATATAATTGAATATACCATGCATTTAAAATACTTACTGCAGTTGATGTCTTCCTCATCATAAATGTCCACTTCTATAAGTCTGATTAGCATGCGGGACAGAATACTCAGGAACTGCAGATAGGCACCTGTCTTCCCCACCTGAACACACACAACAAAACTCCATGTTGTCCACCAGTCAAATATTCACATTTGCAACCTTTTTACTATCCTGAACCTCTTTTACCTGCGGCGGGCCGCTGAGAAGCAGCTTCCGTGGATGGAAGTTATCTGTGCGCCCCTCCATCCGGTTTCTGCTGTCCATGTGGTGGGACTTGGGGATGGTCCACTGGCGGTAGTACAGCGACTGCTCCGTGCAGGTCATCATCTTGCTGAGAATGGGTCTGAAGGAGCTCACCCAATCTACAGAGGAGTGAGGAAGGAAGGAGGTGGACTTGGGCAGCCCGCTGGAATCCACAGTGGTGATGAGATCATAGACGGCCTTGGGGAGGAGCACTACGGGTGGGCGGCTGAGATTGCGAGCCCACGAGCAGCTTTGCCGTACAGGAGATGCCCGAGTGGACGAAGAGCCGGAGGAGGTGGATTTGGACTGCCGCCTCTGGTTGGGCTGCTTTTCTGGTTCCAGAGAAGTCCGGTCAGATGGGGGGCACTGGGAAGCAGCTGGGGAGGTGTTACCCAGGCTATCGTTGTTTACTATAGATCACCAGAAAGAGGTAAGTAAGATTCCCTTACAAAACACATGAGATAGATGTGAGAGAATCCATCCAACAGCTCTGCTGAGGACTGTGTTACAAACCCAAATGTCACAAGGCGGAGTGAACCGCCAAACTACCTGTATAACCGCCTAATAGTCTTTCACTTGGCTATATGTAGTGTCAAATCCTCAGTGTGACCCAGTATGCAACAGTAGAACCTCAATTTGCATCCTTTTAATGTTAAAATATGTGGGGTGTAAACCAATATTACGTGGCATATCTTAAGTGGTACGTGGTATCTTAAGTTCCTTTAGACTTTAACCAGAATGGTTTATGTTCTACCTGTTTCTATCTACATTTCATGGTTTTGAGGTTTGCAATACTGACCATCCACCACAACCTCTTCATCCTCATTATCAGTACTGCTGAGCTTTTCTGGGTCACTCTCAGAAAGGTCGCTGGCCATTTGGGGCCCGTGCTGCGCATCTGTTTTGGCCTTCAGCAGGTAAGCAGCGAGGCCCAGCTCCTGCTCCAGGGAAGTGCGCTGCAGAGACCAGCAGCTGATCACACGAAGATCACAGTATTTCAGAGATCTGGGGACAGAAGTAAAACATGGTGAGGGGGTGACCTGGGGTTAGCAGGAAACAACTGAGGTACCCTTGAGAAAGGCACCACTGTTTCTAGTGTGTGTTCACAGTTTGCAGTGTGTGTGTGTGTTTATAACTCCAATAACTACTCCAATGTGTGTGCAATAACTGATGAGTTAAATGCAGAGGACAAATTCTGAGTATGAGTCGTTAGTGTATGTTAGTAGTGTACTTCATAAACCTGGATGTCATTTTGTATATATTTAATTCCACAGTAAGCCACTGGCTCAAAAACCTATTGCTACTTTTTAGCCTGGATTACCTGGGTAAAGATTCTCCAAGTGGATCCATGCCAGTTAAAATTAGGATACAGGGTAAAGCCTCAAGCTCCAGGTATGTGCGAGGAACCCAATCTGGATCCAAGATCTTCAACCAGACCTACAGACATATAAAGACCAGAATTAATGGGTGTCAATAATGACACTATTTGATTTAGAACTGCATGAACAGATAGATGAATTAAACGTGGCGTTACCCTCAGCTGGTCCAGGAAATGCTTTCCCACAGTGAGAGCGGAGCATGGTTCTCCCAAGATGATCTCAAACTGCTTGTGGAGGCCGAGTCTGTTGCGGATGTGGCAGAGGCGCTGTTGGGCGAGGGCAGCGAGGGCGGGTGAGGGGATCCTCAGGAGCAGCATGTGCCCGTGACGGCTGGGACATCGCTGGGACGTGTTGAGGAGACACTGCACCATCTCCAGAGTCTCCACTGAGATGTGCTTCTGCAGAGCCTGCAAGGTCTGACCACCTGTTGTGGCCATCAGGGCCAGCGAGTAATGCTGGATCAACACGTGCGTGCGAATCACTGCACTGTGAAGCTTTGGGAACCTGAGGAGAAGTTTATATAAGCTGTTAACACATTACAGTTTTATAATTACTATTATATGCATGTTTGTGTGTGTGATATATATACATATACATATATGTATGTATATATAGGTTAGGCAATATATAGATTATATATGTAAATATATATAAAATGTAATATTACAAGTTATATATATTTTATATAAAATGTATTATTTAGTATTACTTAAATGCAATATTAAAAATCTATTTCTATCTGTTAATAAATTAATACAAAAGAAAGTATACCTTTCCTCCAAGGCAGTAGCCATACTCTCAAACGAGCTGTCGTATCGAAGCAGAGGAAGACCGCTACTAGAGTTTGTTGTCTCCAACAGCTCTGATACACCAAAATACTTTGTTTGCTCCTGATAGAGATCCACATCCTAGGTGAACAAATACAGGTTACATGTTGTGTATACAAACAAACATTTGTATAACTTCACTTACTGGTTTTATATAGACCTGTTCTGTGTGGTAATGTTCTTACGTTAGTGAATGCAGAGGGCCAGTGGATCTCATTGTAAGGGCTGATGCGTGTGTACTGAGTCTGCAAGGCGAAGGGGAACGAGGTCACATGGAGAGTCAGGATGTTCAGTGCATCTCGAATCTGCCGGCTGTTGAGCAAACTGTCCACTAGCCCTAAACAAGAGTCTCCTTCACTGTATTGTCCACTGTTATAACAAATAAAGACATAATAACATATTGAAAAATTAATAATGACTGATAAATGAAATGACCATTCAAGAAGGTGAGAACATCAGGTGAGGCTGATTACCTGCTGATGTCTGAGTGTGCATGATCATGCACCAGTATGAAGAGCGTGTAGGGGTTCATCTTGGATTTCTGAATAAGACTGTTGATCTTTCCCCCTGCGCTCTGGTTTAACTTCACCACATACTGCTCAGCGTCCTTCAATGATAAGCAGTCTTGGTCCAGCCCCAACTCCCGCAACACTCCTAAAAAAACCATCAAGAAGTGAGAACTGTTCTGTCTAAAATATCAAAGTTCTTCGAGGATAATTAAGGTCTGAACTCTTCCGCTCTGTATTTACCGCAGAGAACTGTGGGTAGTGAGTGGTGCTCTACCTGAGTTCCAAAGATGAAGGACCACCTGATGAAAGGTGACTTCTGAGGGTGGAACGCAGATCAAGAACTCAACTCTGTCAAAGGAACCAAGATCCAGGTTCTGGGTACTGGAATCCGCAATGGCACAAACGTGGGAGAGAAGTTTCCGTGCTACGGCAAGCTGAATGGGTCGAATCTCATGCCACTCTACGCAGAATTCTATATAGAAATACAATTGAAGTGTTAACATACCATGCTAGTTGCTAAATACCTGCAGCAGGTATTTATTTAAAAAAAGCATTAACTTACTAGTATACTTAGTTAGACAATAAGACTCACCGGCACATGTGGGTTTAGGGCTGTTTTCTGATGGTTTCAGACCACAGTACTGAGCAGAACTTTCAGGACTGGCTTTCTCCAGCAAAGTCTGCACATCTCCATCTGATAAATAGAGATACATTTAAATACTGAATAGTGGAAACCACTGAGGTGTAATCCGTGTAGCAAACAGGTGCCTTTACCTGGACCCAGAGAGCTAAAATAGGTCTCAAGCTCTGCTGCAGCTTCAGAGGACAGCTCATGGACGATCTCTCTCAAACAATCGTCTGAAGAGAGAAGGCTCTCGGCTAGAGCTCGCGTTTGGTGCTTCCCTGTGTGAAAACAGACCCAATTTCCATTCAATTCCAAAATGAAACTACATGATTTGATATTTAGCTTTTGGATTATCTTGTTTTTGATGTATGTATGAATTTGGTATATTATTATATTTGTACATCGTATAATATTATAATTGGTATAATATTAATTTAATATAGTATTACATCATATACCAATGTACTATATACACCAATAATAAATCTCTTTGTAAACAAAGCGACCCACAAACCTGTCACCACTACACATGACTGTATCTCCTGGCTCCTGTTCATGCAGATGATCACCACATAATTGGTGTGGCTCAGCCTGCCATCCACCAGTCTGTGAAAGGTGTCGTCCAAAGCTTCCACCAGAGAGGGCGCTGTGTCCAGCACCAGGACTCCTTCTCCGCATGAGCTGGTTGCCAGTTTGGCCAGCCAGGGCAGCTGAGAGGGGATGAGTGGCTGAGCTAAGCAGGGAAGAGGAGGTGGAAACTGCGGATGGGTCTGCGAGTACTGCCTGATCTCCGTCAGGTGTGACTCACGCCAGGAGCGCATGAAGATCTGCTCCAGGTCTTCCATTTGAGGAGACTGGTCAGGAGCTGTCATGACACACAAAGTAAGTTACACATACTGGCCTTATATTTACAAATACTAGATTAATATAGAATTCATTTGCATTGCATTTAATGTAAATTATCATGGCTCCAATATAATGCAATTTTACATTGATAAAAACAGATCTACAGTATCTACAGTACATCATATAAAGTAATATGATGATTGTTTTGTTTTCTACCACAAAATGTGAAACCCAAATGCTTTCAAATGCTGTTGAATGGTTTTTCACCCAAAACAGTAATTATTAGGGTTCTTGCCACACAATATGAATATGAATGGACGTGTGTTAATACGTTTTGCACCGACGTAATCATTTACATTCTAATGCTGAGCTCCAGTCCTTTTAGCTTTAACTAATTAAATATGACAGAACCAGCCAATCAGTGTCGTCTGCATTACTTGCAAATAACAGGCGTGCTGTGTTTGATTAGGGTGGGAACTAATCTCTACAGGACAGTGGCCCTGCAAACATGACTGTGTGTGTGCGTGTGTGGAAGGTGTATACAAGCATGCATATATATGCACTGATCTTCTTACCAAGCTGTACCAGATAGTAGACAGTCAACAGTATCTGCATCTCAATAGAGATGGGCTGAATTGGAGCGGTACCGTAGTGCTCATAGATGCGTGGAAGGTTCTGGGAATTGTGGTAGCATTTCTGTAGTAGACCACTCATCAGAACGTCCCCAAGATTCCCACATAAACGAGGCAGCGTTCCATGCCCTGCACACACACAGTGTAATTGAACAGCTGGCCTAGGATAAAGTGATGGGAACTGCTATTGGATACTGTTCGCATAACATGGTGCCCAGAGAAGGGCCCCACAGAAAACAGGGATATTATGAAAGATCAAAAACAAGGCAAGACTGTGTGAAGTCTTCATATTTAAAAGTGAGGACACATTGGATGGCTGCTGGATTTTCAACAGATATATAATATCAGAAGATGATAGAAGGTAATAGATGTACCGCGGTTGTTTTTAGAATTGTTAGCATGATTTTTTTGCACTTTGCACATTATATTAGGGCCTCTAAATTTGTAAAAAAAATATTTTTTTCTTTTCGAATACAAGCTGTATTTTGACTATTAGCAACTGAAACTAGCCTCGTAAAAGTTTTGTTCACCTTTAAAAATAACAGGCCGCAGCCCACAGGTCTGAAGCAGGTGATCAGGCACCGTAACAAACTCCCCTGGTGCAAGAGGCGGCGAGGCCCCCAGAGACAGACACCCAGATGCACCGCTGTCAGCTGAAGACAAACACACAACACACACACTTGATAGAACGCCACACGCTCACTTAAATTAAACTGCCCGAGCATAGACATACGCACATCCTTTAATCGTTAACGTAAATATAAAATAGACCCAAACCACAAGACATCCCTTATGCATTGTGTCTGTCTTTTTGCAATATTGCTTTATTTGAAAATCTGTTTACTTTTAGTGCACTATTAAGAACATCAGTAACAGAACACTCTGTTCTTAATCGATGCAGAAAAAACATATCTAATTATAAAGCCCCCTTTGATTTGATAAGAGGGGCATTTCAGAGGGACAATTTAGTTAAAACAAAAGAGGTCATTAATGAGTGCAGTGCATTTTAAACCAGCAATGCTACAAACATGGAGATGTGAGTGTGTCTACCTGATGTAGCGCCGTTGGTCATGCTGGTGGGAGGTCTGGGGGTGACATCTGTTGGAGCAGAGGATTCTGGGGACCATCCCTTATGTCTCTTTTTTGGGGGCCCAGAATTCGCCATGGAGCCTTTTAAAATGACACAACAGGTTAAAATGATAGTAGAGTGAGTCTGTATGTACTTGCTTATCTGTCAACTATCTGTCTGTCTAGCAACCACCTAGAACACCCTAGCAACCACCTTGAATACCCTAGCAACCACCTTGAATACCCTAGCAACAGTCTAGCAAGACCCTGTCTAACTGTTTGTCAAGGTTATTATAAACTTTTTTAAAACATCATACAAGGTTTTGTTCAAGCGAACATTAAAATTTTCCTTGACAAATGTTCTATTTATGGTTATTTTATTCCCATTCATAAGCTTTTAAGAGGGTTGTGGTGTCACAGGAAGTAGTTATTACGTTGCGCATTAACCAGACTGCAAACATGAGCGCATATGTCCCTTTATATGCAAGGAGAGGCTGAGGAAAAGGAATGTGTTAAATCCTAATGAAAACCAAAGCACCAGGAAGGAAGTCTCACGTTTTACAACACAGACGGAGAGAGGGACAGAGAGAGAGAGAACAAAAACAACAGTGAGAGAGAGTTTACAGCGGCACTTTATGGAGGTGATAGTCAAGAGAGTGCTGAAATAAAAGCCAGGGATCTTTTACAACCCCAATTGCTGAATAATGACAGACTCGAAAAACAAAAGAATAGGAAAAGACAATACAGCTGGCTCTTTAAAAGCATCTAAACATTTCAAAGGGGGGTGGGGGTTGTCTTCCACTGAAGGTGTGAAGTCTCTAGAAGAGGGATTAGTTTAGGGACCGTCCCGTAAAATGAAGGTTTCCCTTTTCTTTGATCCAAGCTACAAATGTAAACACGAGTTCTGTTCCAGAAGCTAGTCATTGCCTTGCTGCCTTGACACTTTTTGGGCATTTAAAGTTCTTTTATAATTCACATTTCCCTCATCACGATCACCATCACAGATTTATTTTTTTTTGGCTGAACTTAACGCATTGCATTCTGGGATTGCTTTCTTTGCCTTTCGATTTGGCCAAAACACGTTATGGCCCAGCTGGAAGCTTTTTTTGCCCTAAATTGTCATCTCTGTATGCAGCGACTGGTAAAGAGAACGATTACCTAACATTGTTGGCCTTCCAGGGCCATTAGCCACTATTCCAGCGTGTGATACGTGCTGCTGAGGTCCGGGAACATGGCTCCCATTGGTTACTGGAGGGGAACCCTCAGATACGTGGAGGTGGGTATTCAGATCTGAGTGACGATGACAGAATAAAATATCAGTTTCAAACAAATACGCGTCTCACCACACACACCCTGCTCATTCTGAATGCAGAGAGTTAAACAGCATCTATATAAACACTATGTGTTTCAGTACCTGTAGGGTTAATTGTGCTCAAGGCTGTGTGCCCTGAATTGGGAAGCAGGTCAGCGGGTCCATGGCCTGATTGCTCCTCTGGTCCTCCAGCTGTGTTAGACACAGAACGTCTTATTCTGCTGTCTGCACAAAACATGAGTAATAGTCTTTAAAAACAACATTCTAACATGATTCACGGCATAAGCTGATATACTGAGTAGTTACGCAAATTTATGACGCTTCTCTGGAAAACTTGATTGTGATAAATTCTGACAAACAGCTATAAATGAATACAATCCTCTTTTTCTGTCTATTCAAACATTTGTCAAGCAGCCGGGGTCCCGTTCACCCTTTGTGGGTTTATTTGATCCCTTACCTAAAATGTTCATTAAACCTTTATGCATTTAGTTGACTCCATTACATTAAATCTTCATAAAGAACATTAATGCAGCTTTACTTTCAAATATTTCTAATATTTAAAAAAATATGCCTTTAAATATGCATACGCTCTTATACTCAGTGTTGACATCACCATGGTAGCAGTGAACTAAACTAGGCAGGCTGGCCATCTGGACATGTGAGCCTGCCTGGGAAGGCATAGGAACTGGTCAGTTCAGTGAATGGTTCAGGCTGGCCCAGTGCCTGAGGAGGTTAAATAGGGTCAAGTCAACCCTTTTGCTAGTCAATAGCTGGGTAAAGCCACTAACCACTTATCTAAGTCACTAATCCACCAAAGAAAGATCACTAGTACTATAAGATGCTTCTGAAACAGAAGATGACCAGTGTTATTAATTTTATTGCCTGGGTATTTTCACCTAATCTGCTATATAATGGTTCTTACCTAACCCTTTCCAGCAGATCGGTGGTCCCTTAACCAGTAAGCCCTGCGTGTTCCGGAGCAGGTGGTACTTTAAGTGCTTCTGTTTCTTGGGCTGGGTGGTGAGCTTCAGGTTGATGTGGTTGGCAAACTCAGTGAAGTAGCGAAATCCCTTTTCACCACAGCCAATGCAGTTCCCCAAGAAACCTACGAGGAAAAGCAGTCCAGACATCATGTGAACATCTACTTACTTTGAGAGCACAGATGCTGTCTACATGCCTTGGAAAAACGAGCCCAGTTGTCTGAAATAGAGACACGTTTTAGACAACACTCAGCTGAGAGCTTGGTTTCCATAGCAACCAACCTTCACTGGAGACGAGGGTGCTGAACTGATGTGGGGGCCATAGAAACCAAAATTAAAGACTTAAGGAGGTCTCTCTGACAAATGAAAACGTGGTCCCACATGGTTGGGGTACCCTGACCCAGGTGCAGGATCTGTACTCTGGACTTTCCCCTGCTTTAATTTTCTCTCTCCGTGGCTCTTTTCTTGTAATGCTGGGCATTCAAATGCGGGTGCATGAAGTTCGGCACGTCTTACCCAAAAGTGCATTACGTCCACATTCGTCCGGGAGAAAACGCAGGTCCACCGCACACACCAGAATGTGATCGGGAACGCTGGGAGATTTCGCTCCGACGAGCATAAACCCAGGAGGGACTTCCAAAGACTCAGTGGCCATGGACGATAGCCGCAGGTCTTTGCCTGCCTGACAGAATCCTGAAGGACAGAGATCTGGTCAACAAAGCATTGTAACTACATCTACAGATTAGCTTTTTAAATGATATTTATATCTACTTATATGTATGCATATGCTTCTCATTCAAAGTACACTTTAATTACCATGTGTTCCCTGGGATTGAACCCATGACCTTTGCATTGCTAACACAAAGCTCTACCGACTGAGCCACAGGAAAACCAATAACCGATCATCTATCAATGTTCTAAATAGGTGTAAGTATACTGCCCTATTGCTAACATAGTTAATCAATATTGATTTGGAACTGTACTAAATGCTTTTCTGTCACTATGCTTTTTCCTTTACACTAAGTGTAAAATACTGGCAAACAGTACATATCATTTATTATTACAGCAGTCTCTCTCTCTCTCTCTCTCTCTCTCTATTGCAATTCCAGTTATGACTATTATATTCATATTTAATAAATTATGCAACAGAACAGCGGAGACATTCAGCAAATTACAAGGCAGTAGTTAGGAGTTGGTCAGGTTGCTTATATGCATTTAAAGTCCCTGATTGTATATTCTTTGTGCTTGTAAAATGAAAAAGCATCAATTAAAAAACTGCTACTGCAGCTGAAAGGAGTAAAGTGCAAACTTTAAATGATCACTTATTGGTATCGGCCACAACAAGCTAATAATCATCAAGCTAATAATATCATCAACAGCCTAGAAATCTATCAAACCCACACAGTTCTTATTATCTCACCATCAGTGGTACAAGATCCTTCTGGCGGGGGCTTCATCTGATATGGAATTGGAGGGCTGTTTGAATCTGAGCCGTCCTCTTCATCATCCTCCTCATCTATTCGACCTGTTGATGAAATTCCCTTATTAAGTATTATAACATTATTTAAATGAAATCCTGAATAACTGACAGCTATGATGTTTTTATTCCAAATGAAAACCTTCAGTGGTAATAGAGGCTCACCGTCATGAGAATATGGTCTTTGTTCTGCCTCCAGGTACAGCTGAGAGAAAACAGGTCTGGGCACTACTGTGTTGGAGCGCAGTGATGCCTCTATCGAGTTATGCAGCATCTCCTCAAACCGTGTGCTCTGAAGGTGACCTGCGTGTGAGTTCCCCATGACCTTCAACAGAACAGTGAGAATTGGTTACAAAAACAAGATTAAAATGGCTCTGTCAGCCAGACACCTGTGTGAACATCTCGTCGTTTAGGGATCACAATGGCCAACGAATATACGTGACTTTCCCATGATCTTTCCAGTCACTTGTTATTACTTGGAAAAAGAGAGAAACTGCCTCAAAGGAAAGCACAACATGAAAATTCCCAGGCTTTTCCATGATTGTGGGAAAACAGGTCAAAACATTTCAAATGTGATTAAATTATGTAACATGACAACTTAAAAAAACAAATCACAAGAAACTGAGCATTACCTCAGTGCTTCAGGTACCAAAATACCAACACATTACTACACTAAAAAAATCTACGAAAAGGTTATCCGAGTACACAAGATTTTAATCTGACACACACACTCCACTCTCTATATAGCCACTGGAAATCAGTGCTTCACTGAACGATCAACCTCTCTCTCAGAAAATGTGATTATCACAGAAAAATGGTACTGTGATTAGTGTGATTTTATGACAGGGTCTGCAGAGTGCACAGCTTCCACAGAGTTAAAAGAATCGTGGATTTGTGCCGAGCGTTCAATTTGCAACCCCATAAAGCCACCAGAGCCAATGTCAGGTCATCCTGACCCAGACTGAGAGAGAGAGTGAGTGAGTGAGCGAGCGAGAGAATGACCTTCAACAATAAACAATAAATTGGAAACTGCGAGAGGCTGCGCTCACAGGAAAATTAAACCATTATGAAAGATGACTGATGTGTTTTATAGATTTGCACTATTCATCAGAATATTGATCTTAAACAACAGTTTTGCCAAAAATGCTTTGATACTTTTTTACTTCGTTTTATTTGTATATTAAATATATACACCCTCTGTAAAAAGAGGTCGATTGCGCAGTAACAAGATGCTATTTTTACCTGCTTTAAATTCGTTTGTAAGATGGTTCGGATAATTCAGTCATATTAAAACATATTTTTGACTTGAATCTAGTTATATCAAAAAATGGTTGAATGCTTGCTTCTGATTCCAAGATTATTTGTTTTCAGTTCAGACAGTTTCATATCATACAGAGCTTCAAATAGCCGATCAGCATTTAAAAATAAAAGAACCACAAAAAACAGTTTCAAAGGCAAACCAAACAAATATGGCTTTTGTTTTGTATTATATATCAGTACTGCACAGTGGTGAATGTAATGTGCCCCACAGAACAGCAACAAACTAATGCCTCTAATGAAAACTTGAACACAACAAACTTGGGGCACAAAGCCCCTTGAACATAATCTCCTCTCATTTTAATGCTGTCTGCCTTATGTTCCTTTCCTCAGCAACACACATCCCACACAACACACTGACACTCTAAAACACTGAGGAGAATCAGCAGCACGTCAAATAAAAGTCAACCGGTACCACCAATAAAACTTTTATTTATCCGGCAAGCAAAATTCAAATTGTCACATCTGAAGGAATTTATTTCAAGATTGCTAACAGTGTTGTTTGAGAAGTTATGGTAGAAACATCAATCTTTTTGTTGCACATTTGTGGCTAGTCAGGGCTAAGGCATAAAAAGCACATTAGCATTTTGTTCTGAGGGGGAGAAAATGGCAGTTAAACAAACCAATGCTAATGCAGACAGGCTCTGCAGACAGTCAAGGAGACAAAAGTGCAAGCCGTGATATCAGCCCCATCCTCCCGAGCCGAGCTTACACAGGGAGGTGATGAAAGCTTTCATCTTTCCTGGGCTCCTCCTGGAATAACATCATCCGGCTATTGTGTGTGTGTGTTTATGGCCTTCACTATCTCCTCTCTCTGTCCTCTTACCTACATATCTGTACACTACACTTTAAGCAAAGTCAGGAACAAATCAATGATGTCTATGAAACATTACTGCTTAGACACGTTTGTTTTCTAAATATTCATGCTACATGTAACAGATCCATGCAGATGGTAGATTTAGTCAGTGTCCCCTGAAGGTTTTTGTTAATGCTGACAGACCTGTGTAATGTGTTATTAACGGTCATGAAAACGTCTAAACAAACTAAATTCTAAATGCTACACTATTACAAAAGAGACCACAATATTAATTATTATTTATTAAATGTTAACAATCCATTGCAACATCTAATACATGATAAACAACATTATAATAATTTACTCCAAAACAGGAGTGTAGATCAACCAGGTGTGGAGCCAAACTAAGAATTACAGGGACCCAAAACACATTAGAAGAATTTTGGCCAATAATGATAGTAAATCTTGCAGTTAAAGTCATTCCCACTATCTGTAAAACGACCCTCTGAAATCAGAATGAAACTCTCATTACTTTTCTCCAAAGAGGATAGAAAAGGGGGTGGCTGTCTCTTAAGATTTTTAGCCCTGGGGGATGTGTGTGGAAGTGGGGGCTGGGCCCTCTGTCACTCCCTGCTTCACACATACAATAAAATTTAGCAGACAACCAGCAGAAGGTCCCCCAAAAAGAGAGAGGAAACTTCTTGAGCGTTACTGTCGAGCAGTGAGTGGGTGACACAGAAGGTTTACGCTTAGTCTCTGCCCACTGTCTCACACGCACACACAAACACGCTCCTCTGTGAAACCCAGCGCATAGCAACAGGCCAAAGGTCAGGGCTGGCAAACAATGTTTGGGCAGTGCTTTGATGTGCTCAGGCATGGTCCAGCCAGGGGCTGAATGCACACAAAAAAGCTGAGAAGGCCAGTGAGATAGCAGCACTCCATTCTTCCCATCACCTCTAACCTTTGACCCTGCACCTCTACGAGAGATCACATTTCTAAGATGGCCAGTTGTATTCAGACAGGTTTCTTTTTGTCCAGTCTTAAAGCGTGTGTTCCCCTGACGGCAACATTTCAAATTCAAATTTGTATCATTTTTTAGCACAAAATAGCATGTTTATATCTTTTCAGTGAAATACAAAAGACGACAACTAGGAAGTATGCATTCAAATACAGTAACTGTGTATGACATAGTGATGGACTGGGGGTCACACTGACAGGTCTTCTGGCACTGACGGGGGTCGGTACCAGTGTCAGAAATGAACCTTCTATGAGCACAGCATGTTGTCCATTCATGTCAAATGCTTGAAATTAATCAATTAATTGAAATGGTTGCTATGGTCTCCAAATCCATGACTAAATATTATAAAATGTTACCAAAGAATTACAGAGAAGTTTTTGGCCCAAATATGGTAAATATCTGGGGCATTATTATCCCTTTCAGTGGCCTTAAGGCCTGGTTCATTTCTGACTCCTTAGTGGTCTGTACACTAGCTACCTGTTGTAAATAATCCACATTACCCTTGTAGAAAATACCCACTGACCATGAACAATGTGAATATTACTACATATAGTCAAAACACCAGCTGTTCCCACAAAAAAACAGTCCCTTTTCTATGATAGTTCCCTAATAACAGATATTGAAGTGGTATTCTCTGTCATTCTTTGACACCTGAGGTAAGTGGTCAGTGGTCAGACCTGTAGTTCAGTCTGTCTTTTTGTTCTGTTCACCTGAGGGTCCTTTTACAGATTTCGAATAATTACGTCTTAGGCCTGACAGCATGTTTGCATTTTACAGGCTGAGACTAGACTCAACACAATACTTAATCAGTTTCACACAGCTCACAAACACACCTATTTACACCTATAACTGTCCAATGAAGACAAAACATAAAAATGATATATTTAGTGAACTGTGAGTATTGTACACATGCAACATATTGCCAAACGATATACGATTGACAATGTAATGACAACACATTCTATATGCACACCTGTTTCTAGGTCAGCTCTTAAATTAAACGGCCCTGTCAGTGCTGCTTTTTCCTCTAAAATACTTTTCAGTGTACGACTAAAGTAAAACCGTCTTATGGACACTTAACTGAATTTATTTGCGCACAAACAATGTCAGTAACAACGCAATGTGGTGTCGTAAAAGCTTGTTCTAGCAATTAAATGCTTTTGCAGATTTAGACTACATTTTAATTCGTTTCATTTCATTGCAAATGTAAGTGCTGTTTACAGCTGTAGGATGACTGGAAACTGACTGACTGACTACGAAAGCAATTGCCAACGTTTGTCCTTGAAGGAAATAAACAGATAAAGTGTGTTTTTTGTTGTCTACTGCAGGAATTGGAGGGAAAACCAAATCGGAGTGTGTCTGTTTAAACACTCAAACTCTTTAACATATATATATATATATGTCATGTATGTAAGAGTATGGAATATATTTCAATTTAAATGAGGTCAATGTAAAATTAATTTGTGTAACACTTGTAATGTGATGTAACAATGTAAACGTCAATAATCATTTGAACTAAGAAATGAACTCAATAAAATAATTGCTTTAAGGAACATTATAGGGAAATTCTGTTTAAAGCCCAAGGTTGACAATTTCAACACGTTTCAGCGTTTTTAATCACATCGTGTGTTGTCTAAGACAGTAATAACACATACATTACCTAATTATAGTACATAATGCAATTCTTGTAATAAATAATAAATTACTACACCAAAACATTCATAATGCAGTCCATTAAATACACCAAATATATTTAAATGATACGGTGTATTTGTGATAATATTTTCTCTTTACAATTCCCAAATATAACACGTGATTAATCACAAGATTTTCATTTGTTTACTTTTTCCCTTAAGTTTGACTACATTTTAAACAAACAGTTTAAGTTCCCCTTTTCTTTAAAAATGTACTTTATGTCCTAAATTAAAGGCATTTTTAAAAGACATTTATACACTGATGATACACTGGTGAAAGCAGATGTGCTGGGATGAAGGTACGGAGAGCAACAACAGTCCATCTGTACTATAGATCGGCCAATGCAATAAGAGCCATTAACGCATTATACAAAAATAAATTAAAGACAATCACGAACTTACCTTCAATTTACTAAACACTCAAATATTCCGCTTAGATTTATTGGGATCTGACAGTACATCTACATATCTCCGAGATGCGCGATCACACAACCTCTGTTGCAAGCGAGCGGACAAACCTCCTGTGAAATACTAGCAGCATGTGAGATTTGTTTCAGAGTCTCGGACACCCCTTCACCTCTGCACAGATGGTATCGCCCTGCCTCCCCTCCCCTCCCTCCACCCTCGTCCGAAGTGGTCTCGCCCAACCTCATACCACTTTAAGCAGGTGGTTATTGTGAGACTGGCGGGAATTTGCAAAATAATTAAAAGTTTGTGAGAAATTAAACAAAATGTGTCTTTGAAAGATGTCGCTTATTGTGAAGTTAAAGGTATGTTGCTGCTTTTTTAATAATAAGGAAGTACTTAAAGTTATTCATAATATGTTTTTCATATTCAAAAGCACGTATACGCATACATAGAAACAAATTAGTATGAATCAAAGGGTGATGTTTAGTTTTCTTGTGTTTTCAGTTTTATTGGTAAACTTGTAAGTTAATGAAATATTCATTTAATATAAATATTTAATGTCCTCGGAAACTATCTCATCACATTTGTTTTCCAAAACATACGCAATTTATCACAGGATTGATAATTGAGTTCCAGGCAAGCGGTACCACTCCAGCAAACGCCTGCCTGTGATGTTTATTGTGACTCCATCCAATCTTTGGCACCATCTGCTGGACAAAGAGAGTTAAAACACTTGTGGTTGAGATGTTGACCAATATCTTTTTAACAGCATATTTATATTTTAATTTTGTTTATTATTTCCTAATGCAGAGCATTTTTTTATTAGTGCCGTTACATCGTTTTACAACAGCATGTTTTTTTGTTTTTTTTTTCCCCCCTCAATGTAATGTAACAACATGAAAAATATATAAATCATCGGGAAAAATTATACATACAAAAGTCAGAGACTATAAATATAAAATACAACATCAGACTGTAAGAGTCTGTTATTGATTTGAAGTATGATTTTAAGACTGTTCAAAAGAACGATCGAGCTTTATTTGTAGTGGATGAAAGAAGAATCTTTGGGTTAAGAATGCTTTTAAGCTCTCTGTACAAGTAAATTATCTCATGCTTGTGGAATTTCTAAGAAATAACTTTCAGACATTCCGGTATGTTCAGTTTTTCTTGCGATACACATTAAACACCGAAACATTCAGATTTGGGCGTAAACAATGTGTCTCAAGAGAGCTGATCTCTCATAACCATTCATAGAATAGTGAGGTATGAAGTTAATGACTTCTCTGATACATTACCTCTTTTCGACCTGTTCGGTGACAGAATTTTTAAATTGACATGAGCATATCACATAACTGTCACCCATCGTGGTGCTGCTGCGACCAAATGTTCATTTCTCATTTTTCCCCACAAGTCCCCCTCTATGGCAATCTGTCATCCTGACGGCTTCTTATTCCCCCACTAAGTGCCTGCAGGCGAATCTGACGCTCATGGATGACAAGAGCATTTTAGGTTGTCATGCACTAATGCAGAAGTTTCCAGAGACCCAACCGGTGTATTCATCTTCATCTGCTTGACTTTGCTCATTCTGTTGTTGTCATGGCAATAGTAAATTAAAGATAGCCCCTCCTTTTTGGTAAAGAACACTGTCAACAATGTACCCAAATGCACCTCATTAGCTGGCCATGCTGTCACTCAACCGGAGATTTAGGCTTTTAATCCGGGTGAGTTATTGTTACCTTGGCATTAACAGGCACTGGCCCCTAATGAGAAAACAAGAGCTGGAGCCAGGCCAGCAAAGGAGGGCTTGCTGGTGATTCATTGGGCCAAACCATACTAGGTTCTCCCACCCCAATGGGAGATAATAAGGCCATTTATATGGCTGTCAACATACAGGAAGCATGACCATATCTGGACTCTGAAGGGCAGGCCAGACAATTTGTAGAAAATAATTTCTTTGTACATTTGGATCTTTTTATGTTTTACATGTGTATTTGGTAGTCTTTAATGAATTAAGGGATATAAAGAGCATGGCTGTATTTACATGCATTTATCAGTCCTTACAGTTCCTGGAATCAAACCCATATCCGTGTTGTTTATCAGTTAAAAAATACAAAGCGATAAAGCAAGTAAACAATTACTGTGGCACAACCATTTACTAGCTAGACTTTTTTAGGCTTTCCATTGTCTTCCATAGTTCCATGTCATAAATCTGTACATTGTAAACATGTATTTGGGCACTTCCAAGGGCTTTTATCCACAAAATGTATGGGACGCTAATGATTCTCCTGCAACAATGTCCAGGGTGCCCAATTTTATTAAGCAAATCAGATAATGCACATACATGGTACATGGTACATAGCATATACATGGTAAATAAATATAATAGAAATAAAATTGCAAATACAAATCTTAAGCATTTTTAACTCCTGTATAGTCCTGTATAATCCTTTAGTTAAGGATGGTCTGACTCTAAATAAGGTTCTTGTAACACAACATAGTCTCAGACACAGAGATGAAGTTTACTAACATTGATGACCAGAGCAGGGAAGACAATAGTAAGTAAAGTCCAATATAATGAGGCAGAGTGGACATGGATAATGTAAAAACTTATTTTGCAGGTCAAGAAGATCTAGATTGTGGCTGTGAGGGAGGAATGGATGGATGGAGACACACCCCTCGTTTTAGCAGGTAAGCAATCCTACTAATCCTTATTCCTCAAGGAGGGCAGAACACACAGGTGTGTGTTTACGTAGAAGTCTCAATTGATTGGATTAGGTGCAGGTGTGTAGCTAGGTGTGTTTTGATAGGCTGTGACGAAAACCTGGCATGTCCATGACAGTTCTTCAGCATAACCCTTATATATTTCTGTTTCTTTGTTTGGAAAACACAAGGACTTGTCCTGAAAAATCACGAAAGCTTCACAGGGGAATCCTATCCATTTAAATGTCTGCCGATGTGACAGCTATTTCTAATGTACACACAATGGTTACCGAAGTAATTTGAATGAATATCATTACAATTTTGCAAGCGGTAACACATTCCATTACCATTAAGCTTTTACTTACTGGTCCAAGTAGGGACGCATTCAGCAAAGCCTTAACAAAGTCATTAAATTCATTTAAAAAGAGCCGCGTTTGAGGGGCAATAAAAATTTCCATTAATTTATTACCCAAAGAGTAGTTAACAAGTAGCTAATTAAATGCCAAAGGCAGGTTATCTATGTTTAACCTTCAGAAGAGAAAATGATCAAAGTCTGACCCAGGCCTTGTTGAATAGAAATATCATCCCCCATTATTACACTCACCTGAAGTTGCAAGTGGCCTTTTGTGGGAGGGAGGGAAGAAAATTAAGTGATTCAATTAATGACCATCATTATGCAAGAGACAAGGTGTGGCACATTGTATTGGATAGCGTGGGTTGTGTGTGTGTTTGGGGGGGTGGCTTTAAATAAAAGTGTCTGCTGTCCAATAGGAAAAGTCTGTTAATGATGTAAATAAACTAACTATAAGATGCATTTAAAGATTTTAAAGAATAAATGTTGATGACCCCATATACCAGCATTAGTGTGTCATCAAGAGTATCACAGAAATCCTCATATGCTTTTTATGAAAATCGAGTGGCAACAGGTTCAGCTGAATAAAATGAAAGGCTTGACATTATTGTTACTTATTACAATGACGTATAACCGTGTTTAATTAATATTCCTCTTAACACATAGTTTGACGTGTTGTTGTGTAGATACATGATAAATACAAAAATGTTTTATTACCAACAAGTGCACATAATGTCACCCTCACAGTTAATTGTAAAAGTGCCATGGCCTTATTTGCATAAAAATACATTTAGACCTTGAAAAATGGAAAATAAATACACAATCATCTATGAAATATGACTCGTACCTTGCTGACCATTCATAACTATTCTCTTAATTATATGACATGTAATCTGATTGCTGTGGCGTTTCTGGCTGAAATGAGTTGCATACTAGTAATGAGTGCGATATTGGACTGTAAATATTAATGGACGAAGGCAATTCACCTACATGAGGGTTACAGATATAATAAACAATATGATACTTGAGTTGTAATTAAGTAGGAAGCACTCAGACCAGAGCCGATCTACACCACTAGAGAAACAGCTCAATAACATTGTAATCATGCGCTTCCAGTTTTCATATTCATGCTTGCATATTCATGTATTTAAAAACATGATCATTTATTTTAAATAATAGCATTAAAAAACTGACCGTTTCGTGACTTTTACAAAAATCCTTCTTTCAAATTGTTTGTTAAATACAGCTGGTGTTTTGACATAAACAACATTTTTCAGGTCACATGACAAAAACTGTTTAAAAACTGTTAGCTTTTCAAATGAGTGCCATTACACAGGAAATGCCATTATTTCATCCACTAAACATCTCAATAGTGGTGCTAAAAACTGCCTTTTCATTTTCGCATGGAGATATTGTATCCGTAAGCAGGTTCACTCTGTGGCTCCTGTGAGGCCACGGGTAGATGATGAAGTATCAAATGTTGGCTAGCTTCTGTGATGAAAGTCTGAAGCAATAAGCTCCAGTAGCTGAAGGGATCTGGTTCAATAGCGATTTACCTCTAAACTGCTTAAGGGTATCTCACAGGTGCCAAGAAGCTTTTCATTTGATACAGTACAGAAGTATTAATTCGGGTTTCTTGTTTTCATTTTTATCTCAATTTATGTTGTATGGCATAAGTCTCCCAGGGAAAATACTGCCTCAGAGCGCTGTCACATGAAACGAATAACAATCGGTTGTTTGACCCGGCTGTAACAAGGTTAATTATATTTCACAGTCTCTCTTTTCAATTTTTCTGTTCGATGAATGAGTGATATGCGAGGTCCTGAATATTTCAAGGTGAGCAGAAACAGAATAAAAGCTAGCGGTGTTTTGAAATGCTTTATGTCCGTGTGATCGGAATGTAATTACGTCTGGTTTTTGCTCAACCCTGTGGCTCGGACTGCCAAAACACGATCCACCTATTTTAAGGTTAAACGAGTAAGTAAACTGGTCGTTAAGGTAACGCTTAAAACCAACCCACACGTTAAGTAATAAATAACTAAAATATTATTTCATGTTTAGTCATTACTGTTAACCACACACGTGATCGACATGATGCATTATTAAATCATTAATAATTAACAAGTTTTAATAATTAATTAAAGAAAGTTAGAAGTTAGTTCAGCGTGTTGCAATTTGTGCAATAATACGCTAAGAGTAAATTGGGCACTGTACGAATGAGGCATAAGCTATTACAAGCACACTACACGGCGTTCTGCCTTTATTGTCAATGGGTAATTAAAGTCCAACACGCCATTGGTGTGATGGCTTTAATTGCCCCTTTAAACACAATACATTGTAATTAAGCACAGGGCGCGCGGGGTGGAGGGTGAAGGTGACAAACGGATGGGAAATGATCTGAAGGGTACACGGATTTGATCCACAAGTTTAATAAGATGTCACGCTTATTCTCCACCTCCCGAGCGTCTGCTAATTTCGGCGCACGTGGCCATTCTCTGGAGGTGTATCGGCGCGCACGGCCCACAGCTCGCACACCTCTTTTCTTTTCTATTCAGAGAGAAAACAGCTTGCATTGCCCTGCAGGTATCGCAGGCATACGCTTTCACCTTCACTCTTTCTCTTCGGTCACTCCCCAGAAGAGCGCGCGGCAAAGTTTTTCTCCCCTTCTGCCCCCTTTCCGCGCGTACGTCACGCGCAGGCAACGGTGCATGGCCCCGCTCAGCCTTATTAAAAGTGGAAAGCGATATTTCACCCTCAAGAAATATAACAAGATAGACAAGTGAGCAAAGCTAATCCTAGGGATGAAATTAGCAGGCAGGGTCCGGGGCCCGCTGGAGATGATGAACGAGGTTGAACTACCTTACACAGGCGCGCGTCCGCTGGGATAATTACGCCAAGCTCCCGGGCTTGAATCTGTCGGCGGGACTTTTTGATGGCTCTATTTCAATAGGGGCTTGCCTGTGAAATACATAGTAAAAGCTATTAAAATTGAAATTGTTCTAGGGTAGTGTTGGGAGAGCGGGCTATTGACCCTATCAGGCAGTGTTTAATAAGGTGTGCCTTGCGCGGGGATTCTCAGTGCGCTCGGCGTGTCTTTGACAGTTTCGCACAAGTGCACCCTCGCTTCTCTCTGTTCTTCACATTCAAGTATAAAATGAGACTAAATTTATTAAGATTAGCAGCAGCGTTTACTAGAGAATGTCATCGATTACTGCACTACAGGTTCAACAGTTTCAAACTCGATACAATTTTGTTTGAAAGTCGTTTCATTTGTTAATTGTTTTATTATACGAATTATTACTAATACTTGACGCTGGATGTGCATGGCTTATACTGAATTCCTTCTATAACAGCTCGAAAAACAACATTGAATGGCTTTTTTATGTGTATTATTGTGTATTATATTATACAGTGACGTATGCTGTCATAAGCACCTGTTTGCTTTAACAATTTTTGCAGTTACAGAAACAATATATTGTAATACTAGTTTTCTTATTCAATTTCATATTCATTTGGCAAGACTAGATTATAGCTAT
>JAZGTJ010004721.1:8827-29805 GCA_036877575.1 Botia almorhae
TGTGTGTGTGTGTGTGTGTGTGTGTGTGTGTTTAAAAAAAACAAGCTCGTCAGCAGTATTTCCACACATGCTAACTTAGTGTTATCCAGAGATTCTATTAAGCATTTCTATTAATGTTGAACACAATATTAGTAAACACATACTTGAGTGCTAGTTAAAATAAAGAGCCATTCGTCTGTGTTAATCGCTGATTCATTACACGAATACACGAATAGCTATAAGCTCAACAAAACATATTATCAAAGCAAGCACTGTAAACATACATTGCGTTTTTCATGCTCCTTGCATCATTTTGCAAGAAAATATAACTTCAAATTTTCTAATCTATTATTCTGAGCCGAATTTAAATTAGTTGGAAAGTCGATTTTTTTAATTCAGTTATCTGTTTAAAATATGCACAGGATATGCACTTATACAGTAGGCTAGTAAGCAAATGTATTTAGACCATTCTAAATGACCTTCAATGCTTGCATCGCCTGACCGCTAGGTGGCGCCATCACCCCATTTTTACGAGCTTCCAGGACCCCTTTAAATCAAGCTAAATTTTGACTACATATGAAATCCTGAAAAGCAGTCTAATATCTCAGGAGAGCGTGTTGCGTCATTAGTTTTCTCAGCCTGATTCATCTTCTGGGTTTGTTGTGTAATTTCGTAAGCCTGACAGAGACGGTGAATTATCATTATGCAGTTAAGGAAAGGACGTGACGTGAGGCCAATTATACATACTCGGAAATTGTGCTCTGCATTTAACCCATCCAAGTGCGCACACACACAGTAGTGAACACACACACACACACCGTGGTCACACACCCGGAGCAGTGGGCAGCCATTGCTGCGGCGCCCGGGGAGCAGTTGGGGGTTTGGTGCCTTGCTCAAGGGTCTCACCTCAGTCGTGGTATTGAGGGTGGAGAGAGTGCTGGTAATTCACAATCTCCACCTACAATCCCTGCCGTACCTGAGACTCGAACCTGCAACCTTTGGGTTAATTTATTAATTTTTTTTTTAGGAAAGGAAACCACCTCGGAAACAAAAAGCTTGCTTACATTACATTTAGGCATTTTGCAGACGCTTTTATCGAAAGCGACTTACATTGCATTATACTACACATTGAGTATTTGCAATCCCTGGGATCGAACCCATGACCTTGGCGTTGTTAACGCCGTGCTCTAACCACCGAGCTACAGGGAAGCTAGATTTGCTGCTTGATTTAAACTCACAGAAAAATGTGCTGAAGTTGTCATGAGACATCGTCCAGCCAGGCAGAGAGACAGTCATGCAAGTACACATATATAAAGCCACTGAGCACACAAAAGGTTTGCAACATCGACTGGTCATCGTCTAATGGGAAAATAAATAGACCTTTCCAAACTCTGCCATCAGGTTTCTGTTTAAAAATGGAGGGCCATATCAGGAAACATATAGAGGTTATAACTCAAGCTGTCTCATTTGTTTTGAATGTGTCTGGCTTTGGGAAAAAATGTGTAGGTTCTGTTTTTTTTTTGGGTTTGTGTGCGTGGGATGCAACAGAGAAAGACAGAGCCAGAAAATATATTTCTGTTCATGACTGTGATATTAGCGTACATAATTATGCATAAGCTTATAAAACCAGCTGCTGTACTGATGTATACTGTATGCTCACTGTTATATAGGATCACGCTGTTAAGATCTCTTTAATCGATAGTAATTTATCGAATCGGGAAACAGATGAATGCTTCTTTGTTTCATCACTGTTGAAAGCACATTTTCATCCATCCGTCACCAAGCTCGCGGATTGCAGACGCTTTTGCTCCGCCCGTTTTTTTTATAGCTCATATCCAGATGGATGTTCCCAACTTTAGGTGCTTAAAATTTCATGACCTTCAGCAACAGACTCGTACATTTATGGTCCCTGCATGACATCCAGGGCCACATTTATGAAGGTTTCACGGTAAGCCTCTTGAATTTATAATCGCACACAATGTGTGTTTCCTTTTACAATGTGAATGGTGCTTGTTGTATAAAAAATAGGTAAAAATATTGTTTTGGTGACATGATCTGCCATACAGTGTGTTTGTGTAAGGAATAATTCTTTATCAGAGACTGAAACACAGAGTTTAGAGTACAATTTTTTTACTTTTGACCAAAAAAACAACTTTTTGATATTTCCTGAGTTTTCCCCAAAAGCCATGAGATTCAACACGTCTGCACCGCCTTAGTTCTTGCTGAATGAGTCACCAGATTATCGAGCGATAAGTCCAGCCTGCACACATCTCAGCACAATGCATCATGGGAAATTGGACACATGGTCCAGCAGGCACCAGACTCCGTGACCTTGTGCAGTCAATCTGCGCTGGACAAAGCAGCCTATCACACCCTCGTATGAAACTAAAATCACAAACAAACTCCTGCATTTGATCGGCTCCAATTTGTGATTTGAAGCTAAATACAGAATGACCCTTACAGTCATCATATTTCTCACAATGCTGCCAATATTAATGAAAAATATTAGGAACAAAGTGTTCTCTCTACAACTGAGAACAAAACTAACAGGCATAGTTTGGTCACACATTAATATCACCCCATATGATCACATATAATGTCACCACAAAACAAGTTGCTTTGCACCTGCTCAGACAGCCCCTCCCTCCCCTCCTCCAAGTGGGCGGTTCTTGTCAAGGAGAAGCTGCAATGTGAACCAGTGTCATGTAGTCAAAGGTATGCAGGTCCAGCTATGCGAGTGTAATATTTGCTCTACCTGAAACACATGGTTGCTTATGGAAAAGGGCAACCTCTGTCTCTCTTTCTCTCTCTCTCTCTCTCTCACCATTTTACAGCATTAACATATCAATGCATCTAAACATGATTTCCTGTAGCTCAGTGGTTAGAGCATGGTGTGGGTTAGAGCATGATGCCAAGGTCATGGGTTCGATCCCAGGGATTGCACATCTTTGTATAGTATAATGCAATGTTGCATTATAATCAACATATAGTATAATGCAATGTTGCTTTGGATAAAAGTGTCTGCCAAATGCATAAATGTAATATGATCATGATATCAAAACCGTTCCCCAATGCGTATTCTGCATATTTTGCTAAACTCATGTTTTACAATGGTACCACTGGCCACAATGGATGATTCTGTAGGTACATTAAGATCTACTCTGGAGAACAACCGAATATTTCTCTTGGTTTGTTAATGTGTTTTTCATTACGAGTAAACACACCATCCATTACTCAGGTCAGGAAATGTGGCAAACCCTTCAGTCTACAGCGGGGGCAGGGACATCGCCTAGAAGAGAGAAATCTTATAAATATGTTGCGATTAACATGTAATTTAATTAAAATATATAGTAGCTACTGCAATGCAAAGTCTCCGGACAGAACAGACACCACGTACGGAGAAATGAAAGGAAATACGCATCCGTGCTTGTGATTTCAAACCCCACGATATTCGTTTGTTCCTGACTCTCCTCTTGAAGAACTAGGTGTGGTGGAGACCGGGGAATTTGATGCTACCGTGACAAGCATTCTCCATTAGGACACATCTCACCTGTTCTTTCCTCCTTTATTTCGGCTGAATGAACTGAAAGCACGCCGGTCTAAGCCTCAAGCACGATCACACAAGCAGCGGTTCTCAAACGGAGGTCTGTTCTGATTGGGTCAGCTGACAAAAAATTGTTAAATGCAATTGGTAAAATGGAATCAACCATGTAATTGTACCGTACATTGTTATGATGGAATAAATTGGATTTATAAAAGGATTAGACACTTCATTGTTATAAACTTCAAAGGGCAATTGGGTCCACAAGGGAATTTTGGGGCAAATTCATCTGCCTCCAGCCAAACTGGCCTGATTCCAGCCTTCCCTCGTTGTCAAAAACATCATTTTAATCAATTGTAATGATTTTAATTCGCTGTTTGATATGAACTATTTTGGTACTGTGTTGGGTTGTCACTTATGTCCAGTGTAAAATCTGAACCGAAACCAGTTCTGAACCACTTATTAACTGAATCCGACTACCACTACTAGTTTTGCTATTTCTCCTTAAAATCTGTTTTTTGAGATTTAGTAGTCGAAAGCACCAAAATCTTAAATGAAATCATAAACATCTGCATTTAAATACTGTAACTTTTATTAAACAGACCAAAAAGAGGCCAGAACGTGACAGCATACTAGAAAAAAACAGCATTTACATATTTTTCATTTATTTGTGACTGAATTCGCTTTTTGTGACCGAGTTTCGTCATACGGCTGTGTTACCAATATTAATTAGCTTATTCTACCGAAATGTTTTTGACCGTGAAAATTTCAGTCAAACAGCTGAAAACGCTTTTCTCAGCATGAATAACTCACAAATTCAATTAACATCACCTCAGTTTACACACGGCCATTTATCAAGCACTGCACTGCTACATCGCAGTGTGTGTGTGCGTGTGTGTGTTGGGGAGTGGTGCTGAGGGATTTGTTTAGAATGATGTATTGTAAAAGGGATTCTGTGGCGGTAAATATCTTTCACTCAGAAGCCATTAGAAACGCCTGCTTAGCTGGATTACAGCTTGTTGCTAGTTCGGTTCACCCTTCTCTATTTCCCTCTAGCCTCCATTCAGTCTCTCTCCACAGTCATTATGAATGACGATCACTCTAGCTGCTGTCTCAGACCTGATGCTGGCTTTAAAAAACAGAATTAACAGCCTATAATAGCATTGTGTAATAATTAAGCTGCGTTATATTAAACAACAACTTCTCTTTTATATAGTCACAAGATGATGAAGTAGATAATTATATACCCATAAACAAAGTTTATGAAGTTATCATTTTGCTATGGGTGTTTTGAGGCAACTGCTTGGTGGTTTCTACTTCTGCCCAGGTCTCCGAAATATTCATGTCTCTAGATATTTCAATTGGTTATTAAAACAATCAATGAAAGTGTGCTAATACATATTAGAAATGATCCCTCGTTTAGTTTCACTACACTAGGTACTTTTATAATCAAAATGTCAATCAAAATGTCACAGTTAACTCTAACTAATTTTTTTCTGTTTTCAATCTCGACCAATGCTGCGCATCCTACAGTCCACGTCAACCAATCAGATCGGCCAGTTTCTGATCCGCTCGGAAGGTCCATCGCGCATTCAGACCCAGGCTCTCGCACACAATCTGTCCAGAAGCTGGAGCCTAATGAAGAGCCCGCGGGGTCTGGATATCCGGACATCATTCCGTGCAGCGAGTAGAAGAGCACACTGCTGAGAAACCATTCGAGGGTTGAGAACGTGACCCCCACAGCTTGCTAATGACATTTCGACAAGCTAGTCCAGAGAATATTAAAATTCTGATTGATGGGTAGAGGAGCTGTTTAATGTATGAAGATGACTTCTGCTCATGACTGGCTGATGGTCCTCGACATGAGCTGGTGGAATATAGAGAGCAGTTATTTGGTGAATACATGGAAATCTATTACCTATACATGGCAATAACAGCAGAAGGAGTGTACTGACCTCAATGGACTGTTTCTTAGAAGGAGCACCAGAACTGTTAAACTGTTGCAAACTCATTGGTTACAAAAACAGTTGGTCTTGTTTTACCGCATCCTTTTAAAAATGTATCTCAAATTAATTATGTTTAATTATGTCATGTTTTATGTTTTAATTCTTCCCACAAAGTTTAAGTATACAGATTTTGAATGAACACAAACTATATTCAAGCAACAGTAAAGTAACAAGACCCAAAAACAAGGAATTAGGGTTTACGAATGCATTATTATGGCACATTTGCATATTTGCGAATAATCACTGTCTTCGTTACAAAATCGGTATCTTCCACGCGACACGTGAGGCTCTCCAGAGGACATATCACCTTATTTATGATTTGTCCTTACAGGCCAGCCTGGGGGGTGGCTGATGAGAGAATCCAGGAGCAGACAGTAATCTAATGATGAATGAGGTCCACAGAGCTGTTCATGGCCTCTCAGTGGAGGTCAAATGGCTGAATCTGCTAGTCTCTCATTGCTTTAGGATGATAATGATGCCTTGCGGGGGTTCAGAGGTACAGCTGTTATAGTCATAAGTGGATCGAGAGCACCTGAGTCCAACAGGCCTAAGATTGAAGCTTAAGTGTCACCCAGCTAACGATCTTAGGTTGTAAGAATGTTTCCCTAACGCTTCCATTAAGTAACACAAAATGTTATTTTGAATGTTCTTGGAACGTTCAAAGCATCCCAATTTTTTGATGGTGTGTAAATGTTATTGCTCGGTTTTAATTGTTTTTTAATTCTGTAATTTTTTAAAATGCTCCACTAACACCTTAAGAATAACATTTTGTATATGTTACGTTAAAAATGTTCTACTAACATTTCTGCAAGAACATTTTTTGATAACTTTGAGAGAACTTTGAGAGAACGTTAACCAATGTTCTTGCAGAAAATAATCTGGAGGGCTGACAGTATTTGTAAAATCAAATATATATATTCTCAAACCAAACTGTACCAGTCAGAGAAACTTTTCGACTTTACACATTTTCAAGCTTTCCAAAGCGTGAATCTGAAAAAAACAAGAATGAATCTAAAATCTTTTTTTTAAGAAAGAATCCGTCTGTGTGTTAGAGACCCCTGCTGTGGTACAGCTGTATATGTATGTGCCGTACCACTTTTGTACCGGGGTACCGAGTGTAGGCGGATCCCTCCAGGTGTTAACCACAGAACAGACGCGCACCACACGTGGGCAGAATGTATTTCTGAGGTTTTTTCTGTATATTCATGAGTGTGCCAGTGTGGGTCGCTATGATGATAGTCAGATATGAAAAGAGCACAGCAGGGGGATTCATTTTGTACTCCACAAATGCTGTTGCCCTCACAAACTCATAATTAGCACTACTGAACCAACATTGTTAAATAGACTCGGTGGGAGTCAAAGATTAGCCCACATTCGAAAATGATGACCCCCCCTAGTGTTTTATGGACCCCGAGCACTGACAGGTGTCCTACATTCTGCCTGTTTTAATTTCTGAATAAACCACAGAACGGAAACAAATTAATTATTGATCGACCAAATAATGTTTAATTAAAGTCAACATGTGAGAGAATGACTGACAGGTTCTGATGGATTCAGTTCGATAGTATTTTTACATATTGCTCATAAAAATGAAATGTTGTAGTGCTTTGTACAATTTCTGGAAAATACTGCTTTTGCTAATCTACCGGGAAACTTTTTTCTGGCCGTGGCCTGTTGTGGTTTCTGTTTAGACTGTTGTTTTTCTTTTTAATTTTAAACTGTTTAAGTCTATTTAAGTTTAAACTGATTTAAACTGTTTAGACTTAGTCTTAAATTATTAATTTTTTTGTAGTCTACAGATTTTGGTATTGATTTACCCGCGTATTAATGGTCAGTGAAACCAACACACACTGACTGGCCAATTGTGTCAGACGGTCTTTTCCTGTTCAAATAGGACGTTCTTGGCCAGAATAACACAATATGGACCAGACATGCTAAAGTCCGACTACACAAGATTAAGTGTACCCATTACATTTCCTGTATGGTTGTTCGGAATGCTCAGGGTCAATTAGATCCTGGAAAAATGACTCACAAACTCCACGCCTGAGTTTAATGTCACAGAAAAGCATTGTGACCTGCTTAGCACCGTGCATTAAAATGATTTATAGAAGCCACAAATGGATTTTCTGAACTAAATTCTAAATTAAATCGCAATTGCGTTACAACAAACACCCGCGCTCAACAGATAACACAGAAGTGGCCCCTTCTCTCCGGGGAGGAATGAGGCACGGGTTCAGGAAACGAGAAGTTCTGGGGCTGCCGTGGGTTTTGACAGACGATGGGCATCTTCGGGGTCTAATGAGCTGCGCTGGAAGCAAGCGGAGAGGCGAGCGTTTCCTGCAGAGAGTAAAGCCAAAAACGATTTCACAAAAGGAAATATTCAGGAGGTCCAGCTGCGAGGTGCTTTTTATTTTCCTATTTCTCTTTTTCTCAATTTCCTGCCTCAATTTGCGAACGCGGGTGGGGAAATGAGATACAGGAATACAGAGAGAAACAGTTTCAATCTGTGAGGAACAGGCAGCGCTGGTCCACCGAGGGCCTGCCATGTGTGTGGGCTGGAGTCGGCTCTTGATATTTTGACATTTTGATAGGGGATAAAATGACAAGGCGTGGAAAAACAAGCAGGGGAAATTTGTATCTGCAGTCGATCATTTAGCTCGTGTTATGGCTGATATAAGGAGAACAGCATTAATATCGTGTATCTGGGGAATAAGGTGGCAGTAATTTACGCAGTGTTCTGTGCTGGCTTGTACGTTCCCCACACCTACGCAGGTCCACCTAACAAGCTGTAAATGAGCTTGACAACCCACAAGCCAGGCTCAGCTTGTCCGGTAAATTCATGCAGTATGTTTTTCGTGTCTTTGAAATGACAATGTGTGGGTGTGGAAATGACAGGGAAATCTGAGTGTCTGAGTCAATATTATAGTAATTAGAAAAAATGACTCACTTAAGAACTTTATATGAATTTTTTTTACCTCAATTTCCATCTAAAAATACAGAGACAGTTATAAGTAAGCTATTCCGAGATGATTTTTTGATTAACTGAAAACATTGGGGTTTGTTTGGCCATCCCAACCAGCCTGACAAAGCTACACTGGGACAACCAATGGCGTTAGTTGGGGGCGGAGCTGTCTATTTGTCCAACCATTGGCTGCTGCGGGAGTGACTGAAAAACCTGTACTGAAACTAGCTTTAAAATACATTCTTAAAGGACAGCAGGTGCAAAGCCTGAAACGTATTCTGACCTTTAACCTTTTCCAATTAAGCTAAACTGCACTAGGCCCATATAACAATCACACATATGCATATAAACTGAATTACCGTCTCTGGAGAATTGGCTTTTCATCTATCTAATCACAAGATACTCTATTCAAGATCCACTTAAGGGACAAAAGTGACCCAGATTCACTGGTCCCTATCATTTAGACTAGATAGCAGATTCCCATAGCGCACGCTATTAAGTGAACCAGAGTCCACCAGAGCCGATCAGTGACTTATGATTATAACAGCTGCAATCAGTCAGGAATAAAAGACAGGTGGAGGTTTTAACCCAGGTTACTAATTACCGTTTCCTTGAGTCAGGTAATAGTCAGGTATTAAAATAGGTTATATGGTGGTATTGTGAAAGGGTTGGGAAAGACGCAGCTCTCCACACGATCAGAGTAACAGTCTGAATCCATTTATAATCACAGTGTAATCACAGTATAATCAAACTAAAGAATAACAGAGAAAAAAGACATTTCTTAAACCAAGACCGAATCGTTAGCTCGTTAGCTTCTTCTAGCGCTGATGCTAACACCTTACGTCACCACGAAAAATGTAATCACAGGTGCAAATTACAGATAAATTACTATTATAAACCATGAACACAATATAAATACTGACAGTTTTAATGTATATATTGTCTTCAATATATGACAATAAACAATTAACGTAGAACATAAACACACTCTAAATATAAACAAATGTAAGTGTGATGTTTAGAATGTTAAACAATACAAAAACAAATAAACAAATAAATTATAACGTAAAGGCAACTAGTATGTCTAAACAAAACAAATAAATGCATTAATAAACATGAATTCAATATTAATTCAATAAAATGGTGAAGAGGATTATGTCATTATATAACAGACATGGACGATGATCAAACAGACTGCATGAGTGGAACCAAATCTCCTGTTCTGTTTCACATACACGCACACACACACACACACACACACACACACACACACACACAGTCACGATCCCACTCAGCTGCGCTGATTGGCACTCTCTCACTCATTTGCACGTCCACTCCACGACACTTTTGCCCACTCATTGTCTTTAGTTGTCCAAATATGCATTTTTCTCTTGGACTCTAGAAGCTGTTTGTGCTGTCAATCATGTAAAGACTGCCTAAGAAACTGACCCTTGTGTTGGTGAAGCAATGAGGGTTAATCAGTTTTTGTTTTTTGGCCATTTGTCAGTTAAAGAGCATAAATGATAGTTAACACAAGGTTGACTGATTATATACAGACCTGCTTGAATGGGGGGTTTATGGTGGTTTGACTGGTAGACCAGTACAGCCTTTCTATTGAAGTTTGTTGATCAATTAAATCTTGCCAGTCTAAGTCTTCTTGGGAACACCAGCAGGGGGCGTGTGCTTCAGCGGTGTTCCGCCCAGGAGGCGGAGCCAAAATGTAACATTGTGCTTCCAAACATTTTTTCCAAACTTAAAATCCTGCAAAGTGCACGTCAAGTCACTGTCAGTTTTAAAACTCCAACTGTCTATAAAATTAGGCTAAATTAAATTATGATTTATATTTATATACGTTAGGATTTGTGGCATACAAGATTTGTACAATTTCCTAGTGAAACAGGTGCCAAAACAATGCAGACAGCCCGAGCAAATAAACGAGGCCGCCGGCGGGCGAAATTCTGCTTCGGCGAACGTTCAGCTCCACAATTAAAAGCAACAGACCATTCAGAGATAACAGATAGAGTTGAAAATGGAGAAAAGAATGAAACGCTGTGAGGTCAAGGAGAAGTTGGAGGGAAGTGGAGGAGTGACAAACGGGTGCGAGATAAAGAAAAGGAGCTGAGGGGGAGGGGGGCGGGGGTTCGAGGGGATGGGCTGGATGGATAATAGTGAGGCAGAGTCGAGTTGGTTTTCAAAGCGTTCCGACAATGTTCTTTTAAAACATGCGTTCTGCTTCCTTTAACAGAAAGAGAGAGTGTGTGTGAGAGAGAGAGAGAGAGAGAGAGAGAAAGAAAGAGAGCAGCCATCTGTCAAGACCTTACACTGCAGTCTCTCAGCTATCTGATAGCAGGCAGAGGGAAAGTATGGCCGACAGCTCAGTGTAAAACCCGCATTAGTATTCAGTGGGCAGAGAGAGAACGCTTGTAAGGGCCGGACAGACTGCTGAATCCTGCTGATATTACAAGTAGGCTTATATTACAAGTAAGCACAAATTATTCAAAAGCGATCCTTTTGTGGGAAAATTCACCCGCCTCACGCTCATCATTTACACACACACGCTCAAATATATTTTGTCCTTGGGGAAAAATAAACATTTGGGCTGGAACGAATTTCGATAGACAAAATACAGCGGGTGGCGTTAATGACGTGCTGAGGCGTACGGTTTCCTTCCTGTTCAAACATGCTTTTGAGGGACGCTTTATTTATATTAAATGTAGATATGAAAAGCTGGTTATGAATACAGTTCAACAAACACATTTGCTTAAATCCAGCACGCGTTAGCATTACCGATGTGTGGCTTCAAATTTGTGTTGCTTTCTTGAGTTAAGCCTGTATGCAAATGTATGCGACCCATTAATTAATGATAAAAACCTGTAATATTTTATAGAATAACTAAACTATAGGATTAAAGATGACACACTGTGCACTGATGTGTGTTACAGCCTTCCAACTGATCAAACTAAACCGCTATTTAATTCCACATGAGAGTGATAAGGCTTCAAAAACACTTAAAAACTAGGAACTCATGTTGTTTTCACAAGAGTCCAGTCTCAAGAGTGCTGTACAGCTGCAGATAGACAGATCATTTATATCGGTACGGACAGTCCTGACAGACATTAATCTCAATAGTTTGACAGTCTCGTCCACAAACTGTCAGTTAAAGTTAACGTCCTCTATCTTTTCGAAGAAATATCAGAGATACAGCACAGTATTTTCCACCAATGGCAAAACAGTAATTCATCTAAAGCAAACTCAATTTTGAACACTCAATGGATGCGCATTTATAAAACAGGTTTGTGCTGAGCCAACATGACAGGCAATGTCCAATTATGCCAATACAGAAAAAACAGCAAAATGGCATCCTGAATAATCTCTCCTTAATGTCCGTTTCTATACTTGTCTACTTGATCGCATTTTTCAAAAAGCTTTGAAGGTGAATTTTTCATATTTTTTTCAAGAATTCGACGCACGTCCAACTGAGTGCTGTTTCAGAAAACATTATCCTGCCGAGATTCCTGAAACGACCTGCATTTTAAATTAAGCAGTTACCGTTTTAAATGTTACGGTTGTTGTTTTACAGTAGTTACACTGGGATTTATAAGACCGAGGCTACATTAGCAGGACAGCATTACAGTATTCAGGGCTTACCGTTTCTCATTTCCTGCACACTTTACATATCTCGCAATTTAAGCCCCCAAAACACGTAATTAGAGACTTTTTTGAAGTGACCTTGAAAAGACTTGAAATTTGAGCCATTTTAAATATATTGTGGTTCGGGAAACAGCTTTGTTATTACAATTTTGCCGTTTTGCAAATCAGTTATTTGGTATATAAGGTAACATATTATTATTTGTAATAAAATGGCAGTGTTGAATGAAAATGAAATGAGAAAAGTACAGATACGTATGAAATGTTCAGTAACAAAGTAAAAATATTGGTAAAATTAAGTCGATTAATATTTTGCAACACTCAACAATAAACGCTTCATTTTCGCATGATGGAAAAGGATGATTAATATCCACATCCATTATTCATTTTCAAGGTTTTTCTTCAGAGACAGAGACAGTCCGTTCTGATATTATATTTCTATGAATATCTCAGTTCAATCTTTCTGTAATCATCAAGCAATCTTCTCAGGTCATATCCTCTGCATGGGCTCAGAGCAGCTTTTCAACCTTCATTTCCCAGAATGCTATAGAACAATCACAGTTTTATAGTCATAGATCAGCCCGCTCTACATAATCTCTGTGTCTATACGTACATGCGCACGAAAGAGAACGTATATATGCACGCATAGCTTAGCATTGGGGTTAGCGATCTGCTAGCAGAGGTAACCATGGGAAACCAAAACAGCTGGCTACACCCCAGTGTGAGAGGTGATACCGATTATTAAGCCTTATTAATAACCACAAAATGGGAGTCAAAACTTTCATGTGTACCTCCATTAGGGGTTTGTTACAATCTCCCTGCCTCATCATCTTCCATTATAGTCTTATAATTGGAAACCGTCCTATTCCGTCGAATACAAAACGCTGAATGAATCAAGTCTATTAGGCCTAATTTATTCAAGCCATAAATTGAAAATAAATCTTTTTTGCCCGTCGTACGAGAAAGCGACATGCTTTCTGAATGAAAAGGATTCGATTTTTTTAAACGACAACAACCACAGTTAGCGTTTCCATTACGACGCTTTAGTGCATCGCAAAGCATTAAAAGAAATGCTGTAATATAAAAGCGTCAGCTCTAAATATTCACGCAATTTCAAGAGTTCATTACCGCGTGAGCGTGCTTGATTGCTCAAACTGCGATGCATTACTGCAGTACCGACGCATTTCACATGCTGACTGCTTGGCTGGTTTAAATCACAGAATCATATGAAAATCAATGTTCTGTGCCATTAAAATGATTAAGTTCTGATTCATTTAAAATGATTCACCCAAATTCTGATTCATTTTGAAATGATTCACCCGAGTTCTGATTCATTTTGACATGATTCTAAACTACTAGTGGAGTGTTAACGGTAATGACGGACCATTAAAGCTCAAGTAAATGGGATGTTAAAACTATAAGAAACTATGCTACTGTCTGTGTAGTGGCTTTGGATGCTTAGCGCTCATTCTGTAAGGTGATATTAGTAATAAGGCAGAGAGAATAAAACAGTGACTTTCTTCATTCAGTGAAGATTAAAGGTACTGTGACATCAGAGGTTTAGAATGTTCCTCTCAAAAGTGTCGTCACCTGCCGAAACATACGCTGCTGATTAAAACGTCTCACCTTTTTCTAAACGCGATGAACCTTTTGTCCTGTCCAAAACGATCATTACATTATGAAACACACACTGTCACACTATTTTAAATAGCAAAGGAAGTATGATAAGTTTAAAAGTCCGCCTCTTAAAGGGACAGTACACTCAAAATAAATGTGGTAGACCACATAAAAGTTATTTAGCAGTAGTCCAAGCTGCTCATATAGGTTTTTGATCATGTGCTTGCGTTGTTGGATGGATGACAGAATTAACGTTTCTGGGTGAGCTATCTCTTTGACTCATGTAAATGAACTAACTCTGTAAAACCGCCCCAAACTCTAATTAGCATCTGAAGAAAAGCTCTTGCCTCTTTCTAGGGTCAAATTCCCTGGCAGCGCATCCGCCCAAAACTGCTGACGTAAGTGGATGTCTCAAAGGAGCTCTCCATGGTGCTGATACATCCACTGAAGCGCGGTGCTGTTCTCTGTTATAGGGAATTTCAAAGCCAGCTGGAGAACCGGGCAACATTCCGTATCCACTCACTAGTATGAAGCACTACGCAGCCTCTCGGCCAGAACAAGCAGACACAGGGAAAAAATCACTGCCAGCGAGTTTTGGCAGGAACCTCATTCGCCACTTCAGCAAGATTACACACAGTGCTGAAAAGGGCGAGAGATTAAAACACAAGCTCTTGGTGCAGGAGAGTGAGAGAGAAGAATAGATTGTTGATGCATAACATTGACTTTTTTTAATCAATATCAAGATTAGGTTTGAGGCTCCACATTTTTTTCTAATTAAAAAAGCGTCTCATCATTAAAATAAATAATCCTGTTTTGAAATGATCTACACTTGTGTAAGTTGAAGGATCCAGTCATATCAGAGGCAAATAAAATCTGTTTTATGGGGCGTGGCATGTCGAAGTTGCATAACCAATCAAATTCTACCTGCTTTATCTTGGTAACGCCCACCCATTATTCCATGACAGTTTTGCTGATGGAATAAATGACTGCTGACTGTATGTTTTTCTACAATGTCATTCACAACTGAAAACTACTGCATGACGCATCCACACTGCTAAGTGTTTGTATAAAGTACATAATGTCAATGCTATATAAACAAAATATTAGTGAACTTTAGGTTTATATAAGAATAAATCGGAAATGTATATTCCAGGTCACCATTTTAAACACTGTTTTGTTTAGAATAGTTCGTTTTTTATGGTATCACAATATGACCAAATGCATTTTAAAAATACAAACATTCCTAATACTGCAGTTATATAGTAAATAGCAAATCACTGTTTAATGTACAAGCAGTGCAGAAAAAAGTTCTAACATCATGAAACTTTCTGTGTATTGCAAAGATCAAATGAAATTTTAATGTGGTCTTTTGACTCCCACTGTGTCCACACATGATCTTACACACGTCCATACAGTCACACAAGCACACGCTAGAGGTCAGATAAAGGTTAGCACACGGTTGGCTCAGTGACAACACATCTGCAGTTTGGTCTCTAATCTGTAGGATCAGCACAATCACAGAAATGAGACCCATCACACTGCAGTGATGAGCTAAGAAAAGTGTGTGTGTGTGTGTATGAGAGGAAGATAATGAGACATGACGTGGCTGAGGAGGCCAGTAAACAGTACGTCGACCCACCATTTAAAGCAAGAATAATCACACAGAATTACAAGCAATGAAATGAACCCAAGCTTAGCCTGCGTGTGAAGCGTCCAATCAACAGATGGAGAGCCGCCCACTGGCATTAAAAGAGACTAAGATTATGAGAGAAAGAAGATGAAGGATTACAATCATTAAAGACAGAAACAAACAGATGAAAATACAGTGTGAAAATAAAAATGTCATTATTATAAACTTCCACTATGTATTTTTTGTTTGAGGCCACAGATAGTCAATCTGGACACACGTCAGACTTTATGTAGAAAATTATTTTGAATAAATAATACAATCAACGATATATCTGGTTGTTTCTTTTAATATTAATCCTTTATTTTACTCTGACACAATAGTGTACCAAACCACTGAAGAAAACAAAACATCAATTTGACAAAAGGTGCAACGTAAAACATTAAGAGACAGATTTCCAAAGACATTAAACAAACACATTAAATAATCTATTCACAACATCAACGACTATTAATACTGAAAGTTGTAACCGCTGCACCTGGAGACGCCTGCAGTTGATTTACAAATAAAGTTTAACACTGCGTGGTAACCAGATGCGATGCGATGCATTTTCAATCACAAGCAATTAGGTTGTTCACGGTGAACGTGAAATTGCAGCACAACGTGACGAGAGCCAATCAGACATCTGTTGTATAAATGTGCAGAAAATAAGCAGGATTTTGGACCAATGACATCTCTCAGTGGGCGGGGCTATCAAGCACACCTTCACAGGTAACCGAGCACCTGGCAAAATCTGCTGATGGTTGTTACTTGGTGCAGCTGGTTAGGGCAAAAACTGAGATTTACACAATTATTACATTTATTAAATTATCGTTTGCCGCTTCATAACGTCACATCTGGTTAAGACACGGTTTACAGGCTTTACCAAGTTTTCTGAACCCATCAAGCAAAAAAAAGTGCGATCAACAATAAGTTAACCATTATTTTTTGATGCAGTTTCAACATTGAAACATGAAAACCGAATGGAATTCACAAAAGTTTACCTCATTACCAGAAAACTGTGTCATGATTTTCAGTGAAACTGTTGACTTATCAGATTATCAGATGCATCAGGCAAATGTGAAGCGCCGTTCCAAGCTGAAATGACACAATCACGAGACGGATGCTTCGTAATCTTTTTGTTGTAAAGACTGAATAGGGTGCTTCAGTGACTGTCTGGGAGCTATCTGTATACTGGTAATATAATAGACATGAATGTTTGGTATAAAACATTCTTTATAGGGGTTGAAACTGTACAGAGCTGAGACAGTGACTGAAATTGGGCAGAGAGAGAGAGGGGGAGAGGGACAGAGAGACAAAAGATAATTATGGAGATAGCAGGTCTGACATTTTGCCTTTGAATAGGATTAGAGGCACAGAGGATCCACGGAGCAACAGATGTGACCGTTCTGTGAGCAGAGAAAGAGGGAAAAGAGAGGGAAAATAAAAAAAGACAGTCAGAAAAGAAGCCTGACACTCATGTATTCAAGTGAGCGCCGTTTCTATCTTGCGTGCATGTGTGTGTTTATCATTGGTCAGCCAGACAAGATGTGCATTAAATGCATATGAATTCTCTCCTAACCTTGACTATCATAAATATCTCTTTTCCTGCATTTAACATTTTTATTGAGGTTTATACCAGTAAACCTCACTGCATCATTTTCTGTGCACCCTGTCTGTGCACGTCCGCAAGCTAAATGTTAAAATATCCCAGAATCCTCAGAAACTAATGTGGGCAAGCACATTAAACGGCAAGGTTTGGTTTTATGGATGGTATTTATGTGCACTGAAACAATAAAACTCAAAGCTGGGTCCGGGCACACAACCAAAGCCATTATCCTTGACCGCTCTGGTATTAAAATATTTAAATTCAAAACAGCCAGATGTCCGTGACACCCTCAGGCTTTTTTTACAATTTGTATTGAGGGTTTAGTTAAAGCTGTAATCTGTAACTTTTGCCTCTCTATCGCCATCTCTGTTTGAAACATAAAACTGCAGGTTACTTTTACACTTTTTTAAGCCATTTTCCTGAAAATCGGCCCCGACCACTCAAATTATGAATCATTATTATGAGCTTATCGTTGCAAATGTTACAGATCGCAGCGAACACAAAAAACAACCACAGCAGTGACTAAATACTCAATAGCCACATACACACTGCAAACATTTAGGAGCGACAACTGCATTTAAATGTGGAGTGAATCCCTCTGTGTGTGTACGGAAAACAAAAGTGAATTTTGAAATGCCAAGGACTGACATGGTAAAAACTAAAGAAATATTTCAGTGTCCTGAAGCTATAAGCAATGATTATATATGTCAGCAGTTACACCTGTTTGGGACCCCTAAAATAGCAAAAAAATAAACAATAAAAGTTGTTTAGTTCGGTATACATATACACTACGCACATTTAAAGTAGAGGGAGCTGTCACTGCCTGAATGTTTCAGGAGGGAATCTGGTTTGTAGAATTCAGTTGTCACTCTTGTAAGCATACTCAGTGTGAACAGAACGGGATTAAGTACTTAGAAGAGTTACTAATAACTATATTGAGCTAAACTGTGCGTGTGGCCAGCAACTAAAACATGTAGTATCTTGATGGATTATAATGTGTTTGTTGGTGGTTATGTAAGTGTGGGCACCTTGCACTGGCACAGAGAACATTCCGTGCCGTGTTTGGTCCAAGCGGAGCCGCTGAAGCGAGTGATTCCGTGCTCGTCCACGCAGGTCTTGGTGATGTCATTTCGGACGGTGTCAGCCAGGCAGGGGTCCGTAACGCAGCGTGGACAACACTCGCCCTCGGGGACCATTGTGAACTCACATTCAGACACCAGAGAACACGACACTGGCCAGCAGTCCACCTCTCCATGCTGAGAAACACACACACACACACACACACATGATAAAAACCAACATGAACAACCAGATCTTGACATATTTGACATTTCCAGACATCATTAATACTAATGTAATAATGTTTAAGCTATTAAACATGACTTGGGGACATTTCTATGAATACGAAGAAATCAACACGGCTTAATGGGGCTTTGTGATGACTGAAAGTCATTCATTTTTAAACACAGTGACCAGTGTCGACGTAAACACGCCAAAACACGATGTAAAGAAAGTGGAGCATTCTACAGACCACGGGCTCCTTAGCACACTTTGCGTGCTAAGTGTGCTTAGCACCCTCTACAGTTAATAAGTGCAGCAGTCGAATGAATCTTAAAATGCAGGAGAGAGCATGCACGGTTATCTAGGAACTGTGTTTGTGTACTATGCTCAATAAACTACAGATGACTTTGTAATTAAGGTTCAATATGGACTATGGAGGGTTAGTCTCACTCACTCACTCGCTCACACACTCGCTCACACACTCTCTCTCTCTCTCTCTCTCTCTCTGTTTCCTCAAGGGTTCTGAAGAACATCAGCTCAGCTGGACTGCAGGTGATGTGTCAAAACACATCAAGCCTCAAATTCTCTTCCGGATGGTCTCCACAGATGGAAAGTTGGAATGTGGAAATCTCACCTTGCTGTAAAAAATTCAGTCATCTATTTAATCACTGCACAACGCACATACAGCGGACATACAATATTATATATTAGTATTAGATAGAATTTTGAAATGTGACTGTTAATATGGCCAATAGGCTGTAGTTATATCCCAGCCATGAATGGTGATTTGCTATTCAGTGATGGTATTAGGGGGAGGGACAGGGCCATTTAAGAGAGCAAATGATTGGACAAAAATCTGTGTAGTGCAAGATGAGTCATCAGTATTTTTAGTCCAGGGTGACTTTACATTTTAAATGACCGAATGGCATGGACGAAAACTCAGAGTTTTCAGGGACCATATCATGTTTTGAACTGCTGTACCTCACTGAAAGAAAACATTGTTAACTCTTTGTTAAGTTCACACGGTATCCTGTATCAGACAGCTCAGGTTACCCAGACCTTGATTACAAATGTCCCCTCCTAGAGTCTTCACACTGGGTCTGGAATTATCTTTGTTCTCGGACTCCCGACACTTCCGTGTCCTTTTTGAAAACACAAGGCACGCTTCTCGCCTCGTTCTTTATTTTCCGCCTCTTCTCCGCGACTCTTTCAAGTTCTGCGTTTCTTCTACTTCACAGTAAGTACGAAAAATCGACGAGAAGCAAATTTCAAAGTGTTTAAAGAGTTGAAAAGCCAAAAAGAAAACGCAGACTAAAAGAATATGAGATAACATCACGTATAAAAACAACATGACAGTGACCAAGAGAAAAGGGTTGTGCTGAAACTTAATGAATATAGAACGTTACATATGGGTTACATATGTTCTGTACCGGCTCTGTTTGATTACGTTCCGGTCTTAAAGCTCACTTAATGGACACGGATTACGCCTTGTCTGGGATTAACAAAAGCTTTCAGTTGAAAGTCAGTTATTGAGCAATTAATCCGGAGTTTAGTTTAAACTGCGAAACAGGACTTTAGTCCATCCCACAATTCACAGCTGTACAGAAATCTTTAGCGCACATTCACTACATCAGTTTTACCCTGACATACAACTTCATACTTATGTAGTGTAAAAACCTCTGAGATAGGGATTCCTCTGACAGGTCTACGAATGTCAGGTCTCTGTTTGACCCGCTGAGGGGAATTTGTACCGTGGAGCAAAACTGAGTGAGCTGGACTTTATCGTTCGGTTCTTGCAAAATGAAAGAAAAGTCAGGAAAAACTGCAACTGGATGCAAAGTTTGAGGCTGAAACACAAGAGGGACAAAGCACCAGAGGGAGCGAACACTGCTGTGTTAAATATTTGTCTCAGAAGGTTTCTGACTGGATATTGTGGAGCGCTCTGCTGAAACCATCAGCCTCTAGAATGTACCGGAATGTAATGAACATAGAACAGACTGACAGAGACATTAAAACTGAGTTTTCGCTTATATAAACGCATATTGCTCGTCAATGGAGACACGCATAGCACTGAAAATCACATCATAGTTCAGAAGGCACGTTTACGTTGCAGAACAGGAAGTAGACGTTATACTGTAAATACAGTACCTGCTATTACATACATACAAACAGTGGCACAGAATTTAATTGAGGCTCAAAAACTTTCCAGAGGAAATTAGAATATTGTGAATTAAATAAAGTAGAGTATAAAAACTGTATTATGTAACACAAGCTCCACAGTTTAGTTCTTGATATATCACAGCGTCCATATATTTAAGCTGCCATAACATATGCATAATACATAACGCATGCATTGCGCGCTGGCGCCACTCACCATGCACTGACACTGCTGGCAGTTCTCCACCCAGGTTTCTCCGTTGCTGTAAGCCAGCAGCCCGTTCTGGTGCAAGCACTGCGAGCTCAGGCGAGAGTCACACTCGGGGCAGCACATCGTATCCACTGTGGGATTCTCACAATCGCACACCATTCGTCTACACATCACCAACCCCGACTAACAGAGGAGAGAGAGCGCAAAACCTCATTCCCCCATATTTCACATTTGACTACATTTCCCATCAGCCCTGTAGGCCAAGCGCACGCTATTAAAAATAATGTTATTTGATTGTTTT